>JBCEWC010001943.1:0-37329 GCA_038996855.1 Solanum aculeatissimum | reverse complement strand
CATGTTCCTCTCATTCCCGAATTGCCCCCATAGCTTGAGTCACAAGCCCCTAAACCCTTAGAGCTTATGTGCTACATATTTTAGCTTCTGCGTTTTCGAACCGATGATGAGTGTAATGATGCTATGATGGCTTGATCGAAAGTCTTCGGGTCCTCCTTCGCCATGTCACATCTAGGCCCCCTATCCGGGTGGTGACACAAATCAATAATTGACAAATTCCAACTTAATTCATGAATAATAATAAAAATAGGAAGTACCCAAGTGATTCAAGTCTTAAAATCAAAGATTTAATTGAAAAAGATTTTGGGCTCCATGGGTGAAAGGACCCATGGATGAAGAAACCCACATACCTTGACGTCTTGAAAAAGATGGAAGAAACTTGGGAGAATCTTAAAGCTTGGTCCTTAATGAAAGAATCTTGAAACCCTAGAAAATTTAGAGAATTTGGGAAAGAAATTTAGGAGAGTTTGGAGAGGATTTTAGAAGTTTGGAGAGTGATTTTATGTCCAAAAATAGTAGAATTTTTTAGTATTTTTGTATGTAAGGGTTCATGGATATGTCCCATTGTCCTTCCTTAAATTTAAAAAAAATTGGGAAATTTTGTACGTCGATGAAATGAGATGCGATGCGGACTTGCTCTGCCGTAGTTCATTTTAGCGAGAAGTTCAATTTTCTCCTATTTTGACCTTGGGATGAGTCTCGATCATTTTTACACTAAAATGGACCCTCTCTAGGATGCGAAGAGGCAGTGTACCTCTCTGGAAAGTGCAAAAACATGCGAAAAAATAATTTTTAGACGGTTGACTTAAAAGTCAAAAAAAACTATTTTTCCATACAATTTTACCTCCTGAACAAGAATGCAGACTTAGATTTGCCAAAAAATTAAGGATGGTACATTATGCAAGGCATCTATTATTAGAGTATTCTAAAGCACTTTGGGAGGTGTTACATCATAAGTTGGTATTGTGACTCGGCCATTACCCTAAATTTTGCTCGACCTCGGCCTTTATCTGTGCCCCTGGATGGGGCTTCATCCGTAGCTGTAGGAGGTCCTTGCCCACCTGCAATAGATCTCATCCACGCCATCTGAGAAAAAGTGAGATAAAAAGTTTTAGATACTACTTCAATTTCAAACACACGATTAGAATTGGATCAATCCTAACAATGCCTTATAGCCTCTCAAAGATTGGATGCGGATATCATCGTACCGATCTACGGGACTTTACTAGACACTAGCTCCTGTAATGGTGAGACCAGTGAACCTAGGCTCTGATATCACTCTGTCACAATCTGAGTTTTGATCATATGGTGCCTACTATAACTCCCGAGTAGGCAAGCAATCTAAGACTTAAAATTTGTAAAAGACAATTTAATTATAATAATTAAAACAATAAGCAAAAAATGGAATAATATAGTCAAGAAATACAGGTTAAGCATAGATGTGCAATACAATACAAAATACGCTAAATACCTAAATATAACCAAAATAATAGGATGACTCGGAACCAACTATCCGGACCTGGTATCACTATAAACAGGAGCCACTAAGTACCAAAAAGCTGATAAATATAAATATACAATACAAAAGCATGATCGTCAAAATATAAAACACAATCAGATATGCAGAGAGAGTACAACAAGTCTCAGGATGCCAGGAGTTCATGACAATCCAAATCTAAAGTTGCTACTAACGACCAAACGCATACTAGAGGTGGCTCAGACTACGATCTGCATCGAAATGATGCAGGAGTGCAGCATGAGTACTTAGAAGGTATCATAGCTTGATCGAGCTCAGAATGATAATGTATAATAAAAATAGAATGAATGAGATAACCAAATAACAACAAATCTAGAATAATACGAAGAAGTGAATATCAAGGTATGGGGATTCCAACCATAATTCTTATATACGCTTAGTTGTTGCTTCTTTGTTGTTGATATGTCGTTGTAGCAAAAGTGCATTCTTTTTAGACCTGGGCATATTATGATAAATTTTACGTTTTTTAGCATTCTTATCACAAAACTTTATTGTGTTGCAAGGACGCTTTCTTATTTGTTGAGGAACCATTGAGACACAAATGACTTTACTAATGTACAATGCAGCACAAAAGATAGCGCAAAGAAATACCAAGCATATGGCAAAGCATAAACAACGCCAATAAGTTGATAATTATCATATCTTTGAAATTAAATAAGTTATAAGTAAATTTGTAATGTAAATATATATCAAGATTCAATTTTGTTGGAAATTTAACTATCCTAATAAATAATTAGTTGCAATAGCCATTACGAAAAAACAAACTATTAACATATGCCTAATTTTTCCAAGGCCAAACAGTACACAATTCAGACTTCATAAAAAGTGTGACATTTATATCTTTATTTGCATATGAGTTTGATGATATCTATTTGTAAGGTGCATTACAAATGACATCAGTCGATCAAGAAAAAAGCATCTTGATGATGATACCATTAGTGAGCATGATAGTTTGCAAAGATTGAATATCATTAGGGTAGAAAATCACCTCTATTCTAGTAACTGGCTATCAAAATTATGTCTATTTTGATAACTGACTATCGAAACTATGTCTACCATAGGGAGAAATGCTAGAATAGCCACACTATATATAAGGAAGGAAAAAGAAACACCAAAGGTTGTAGTTGGATAATCAAGTAGTTCAAAAAATTATCTATTTTCTCTTTTACTTCATGTTTAGAAAGCCACACTTCTTTGTTCAGTGTTTTATTTTTACAGGAAAGAATTAACCTAAATAGAAGCCATGTATCAGGAGAAACTTTTATCAATTAATTATTGTCAAGCTATATATTAAAATTATATTATTTGATTTGGTGTAAATATCCAGTAGGACTACATACTTTATAAAGTAATAGTTAGCTATTTAGACACGCAAAGTCTCAAAATATATAATTTAGGAGAATTCTCTCATAGACAACTAGTTATTGGAGTTGAGTTGGATTCAAAGTTCATTTTCTTATCATTGTAATGGAGTCAAACAATCTCTGTTATTGGTTTATTCAATGTTGCGCCTAAAAAAACTTTTTATTTACAGCATCAGGCAACAACTAACAACAATTCTTACAATAATAAATAAAAATATTATTGAAATTAAAATCCAATACATTCTTAAATATAAATTACACTGCTTATATGAAAAAATTATAACAAAAAGTAAAAGAGAAACAACGGAAAATACTTACCTGATAATTGTATGTCCAACAGATGTGAATTGAGAAGCGATTTCAAAAAGACAACACGCAAAATCAAGAGAAAATACGGGGAAGCTGATAAGAAATCAAGAGGTGCAGAGGAGAAAAAGAAAAGGTAAGGAGGTGAATGGGAAAGAAATATAGAGAGCGGAAAGTGAATAGCCTACACAAAGTTGTCTAAGTAAGAACAACACTCATACATTTAGCATGAAGAAACCCCAAAAGACAAAATAGTAGAAAGATATTACATGATAATTTTAAAATATAGGACCCAACACAATCTCAAATGCATAGTACATGATAATACAGACACCAAATCTAAATTGAGTGATTTCAACAATACAACATCTAATATCAAGAGAATACCAGAAAGAAGATGTTAAGAAAGAAAGAAAGTAAAAGAAATAGTAAAAATTGCAGAGGAGAAGAGAAGGTGAAGGAGAAAGAGATAAAGAGAGGGAGAAGTGAAAAGCTACTCAGGGAAAAGTCAATACATACACGTACTATTAAATAAAAAGGGCCACCAAATGAGGCAAAGCAACAGATGATGAAGGTTAAATTTTAGAAATGCCCTCTTGACGCTAAGATCCTCAAGATTCCCTCTTATATTATAGAGTAATATACAATATTATATAAAAAAAAATAGATTTTGTCTTATTTTATAAATTCAAGCATCAGATTCATTATAAACACCTCAAAAACTACACCAAATAACCCAAAAATTTATATATAGGCTCATCAAATACGTAGCTGATTTTGCAATAATATCTACTCAAAAATAGTGTATTTGTGAAAATTCAATTTTTAAATTTTTAAATTTTTAAGCTTTGAATTTTATGTAACACCCCAGAAATTTTGGAAGTGAAACAGGTACTTAGACTTGGTTCTATGAGAGGCACTTACGAATCGTAGTTTGGATGATGGGTCGTCATTGATAATCGTGGTTGGAGATAGAAATAATGGGTCTCTGATTTTGAACAGGACGAAAGGGATTACGAGTCATGGTTTGGGTTACGGCCCATGGACTAGGTCATAAGGGGTGTTCCAGAGTTGAAAATTTTGGCTAAGTATAGAAGGGAGTCCAAGAGAGAGAACCACGACCGGTAACCTATTCCATGGATCATTTGTTGATCCATAGAATGAGATCCAAAAATCCATAATTTTGGTCTATTTT
The DNA here is from genome assembly GCA_038996855.1 of Solanum aculeatissimum. Lineage (NCBI taxonomy): Eukaryota > Viridiplantae > Streptophyta > Magnoliopsida > Solanales > Solanaceae > Solanum > Solanum aculeatissimum. The sequence goes on along the minus strand of JBCEWC010001943.1, from coordinate 32,927 downwards.
CCATGAGAGAGGACCACGACCTGTAACCTATTTCATGGGTCGAAATAGGGTTTCATGGTCCACTTTTGATAGTTTTCTTGAAGAGTAATTCTGTCTTTTTCTATCATTTTTAATTAAAATCAATGACGTTTTGGACTTGTTTTAGACCCCTTATCAATAACCTAAAGGTATTACTCCTTGTTAAACACTTATAAATTTTGGAGAGCATCGAGGATAGGGAAAAGCTAAGTTTTCAAGCACACGAGTAGAAATTATCTGAAAACTGATCGTCCTTCATAATTTTTAGGTATGTAAGGCTAAACTAAAGCATGAAGTTATTCTTTCATATGCCCCTCTTTGATTGATATTGGTTGAAAGGTGAAAGAATTGAGTCTGCATACATGATCTTAAATGATTTCTTGTAAACAATATAAATTCTATGTATTTTCATATGTGATGATCATCATAAGCTTGATTTTACTGATTTAATACTTTTCATGAGTTATTTCGGAAACTCTACCTATTACTTCATAAAAGCTGGTATAAATGGACATAGGTATTGAATCTAGAGGCTTGAATTGAGAATGTTAATGGTGATAGTAAAGTGAACATGATTATAGATTGATAGAACTTGAGAGGTTGAAGGGATTGAACGGTTGAATTATTGAAAGATTGATCTGATAGAACAGTTGAGTTGAAAGAGTCTACTAAGAGACTCACTAATTTGTTTTAAGGTCGATTGTTTTATGAGAAATGTGTTTAGGGAGGAGTATTGAGCACCAAATTGAGTGAAAGTAAGTTCAACTCAAACTCAATAACTATGTCACCAAACATAGGAGAAGATTAAAATCGTTAAGTCAGATGCTTTCTCTTGATAGGTTCTTGAAAGAATAGAGGACTTGGTTGATTGGATCCATTACGAATCGATTCATTCTTTACCGTGGAAAGTACAACACGATTGTGCCAACATCAACGAGATTGTTATACATTCAATGGCTCATATGTGATCATTGTCGAATAAGAAAAACTCCTAGATAAGTTCTATGATAATAGTACTCTGATTTGATTAGATTGGATTTGCACTGATTGGTCATTGTCTACTCTTTATTTTTGCATTAAATGGACATTTGGCATTTTTGATTGAGCATTTCTGAGTTAATATTATTCTACCTATATCTGTTTCATTCAGTCATTTTACATACTCGTACATTTCACATACTAACTTTCATTTGGGCCTGCATCTTTTCATAATGCAGAGACAGGTACCAGAGATCATCAATAGGCGTTTTGTTGAAGATCTTCTTCTTATTTCAACTGATTGGTGAGTCCTAATCGAGTTCGGGGGATGCATATTATTTTATCTAGCTTTAGAATCAGACTTTTAGACTTGTTTATTTGATTTGAGATAGTCATGGGTCTGTCATGGGCACCATTGAAATAGTTTGATAGAGGCTTCATTGACTAGAGTGTGATTGGCTTGATTTGAATATTTACTTTTGGGCTAATTTTTTTCATACTAGTCTCATTGATTTGACTTGACTATTTATATACTGGGATTGTCTTTTTGTCATTATCTTTAGTCTTCATCTGAGTCATTAATGTTGATTGAATGAATGTAATGAGGCCAAGTGGTTCTCTTGGGGACTAGTAATAGTCTCTGAGTGTCGGTCACGTCTAGGGTACCCTCACGGGGCATGACACTTTAATAATGATTGTTTATGGCTTCAACGAAATGTCTATAGTACCTCATAGTAATTTCAATGATGAAGATAAAGCAATGACTTACTATGTAAATTTCTTCTAGAGCATGGGTTGAGAGAGTGTGTTTTGGGTGTGTATGAAGAGAGAGAAAATAGAAATATTTATAGTTAATGACTTAATTTCATAAACTTTTAAAATTTTCATCTATTTTAACATACTTGATCAATTATACTTTGAAGTAATTATCTCTTAATTTTTTACATAAAAAAATAAACTGACTTTTACCTTATACAAGCAGTGTTAATACATTGTCCACAAAAAAATATTGCTACAATTATGACGCCTCAAAAATGATAAATCAAATATGCTTAATCATAGTGGTGTAATAAGCAAATTTAATTAAGAGTGTAATAAGCAAATTTAATTAAGGATATAAATTTCTTCTTGAGAATAAATTATTCATAACTTTCTAATATAAATATAAATTTGTTAATGATATGTCATTATTAGATTTTGTGAATCATGGATCACCTATGTGTACCAATTCAATCTGAATCCGACCCGGATACTTAATTGGTGAAAGGGATAAGAACAAAAAGTTTTAAAAAAAAATATGAAAGAAAATGGTTACTGCTAAGTAACTGGTGAACAAAGCATCCCTTTATGAAGAGAGTGTCTCCTCCTTTATGAACGTAAGTGTGAAAAAGAAAGAAAATTGAAGAAAGATTAGAAAAAAAAATTATCTCATTCCTCGACACTGACATCACTAAGGAATTTAGTTTGTGAAAGATATTCTTTATTTTCTAGTGATTCAAAGAAAAAATTTGGAGCAATATGTGATTTTAACATCCACTGCAATATAAAGCTACATAAACCTAATTTTTAAAATATTATCTTGAATGTATCGATTATGAATTTAGTATAGAGAAAATTCGTTAAAAAAATAAATAACATATATATGGCACAAATTTTTTACCTTTAAGAGATTTTTGAAAATTAAAAATAGATTAAATTACATTCTGGTGATAGATCTGAAATTATTCCTCATGTTTTTTGTGAAATAGTGCATATATTTATGTATTTAATTTTTCGATCTATCGTAGAATTTTTTATAAATATCAAATTTGTGTGTTTCCTTAAAGTATGGTATTTTTTATGTAGTACAAAAAGAGGAGAAAAGGTTAATGGTGAAGCCTTATATTCTATGAAGAAGATAAAGTGGCAAATGTCTTTGTTTAAGGATAAAGAATGAACAAATCTTATAAAAGAACATTTTTTTATTGAAAACGTGATTAGTATTGTCTTTTTCATTTAATGAATATCTTCTTTTCTTTTATTATTGTTCGAAAATGTGTAGTTATTAAGTGATGAGCAATGTGACTATATTTGTCCTTTCCAACGAAATTAATATTGTACTAGTGAAAGAAGAACAATATATAATTTGTGTAGTACATTTTTTTTAGATTTCATCTAAAAAAAAAAAAAAAAGGAGTATTAATTTCTATTTTTAATTATTACTTTTGAATATGATCTAAATCAATTTATGTATTTTAGCTTTAAAAATATGCATTTTTCTACAGGCCATAAATTGATATTTGAATATAAAAAAAATACATGAATTTAATTTTTCCTTAAAAACTGATCGATTTATGAATTTTTTTAATTATGTACCTTAAATTGATCTTGATAAATTCATTCCTAATATTCTTTAAACAATTTTCTTTTATCTTTTACAAGAGAAAGTGACATATTATCACATTGAATGGTATAACCATTTTTATTGTTTTCTTGTTCTTATTTCAGATATGACTGAACAGGGACGAACTCGAATTTCTCCAAGTGGAATCCTCAAAATCAAGCAAAGAGACAATGTAGAAGAGAACCATCATCGTAGAATATGTTTTCGTGGACGTGAAATCGTACGGATTTGTATTCCAAGAGTGACATGAAGTCTATTAAGGAATCTAAGGGCTATTCGAAGGAAAAGAAAGAAGGACTTTTAAGATTTACAATCTTAGAAGATGTCCCCTAATATTTTCGCTCGTAATTTTATATACCTTTTTAAAATAAAATGGGTTGAGTTGGCTGATTATTTTCGAATTTTGAATTGTGAAGCATTAATTTATTTAAAAGGCGCACTTTGTGAACCTTAGAATGGTAGATTAATAGATGTGTATCATGAAGTTTGGTCTATTCGACCTTTTAGGGTGTATATTAGTTGTCTTGAAAACATATGGGAAGATTTTAATTTTTAAATAACTTGTAATTTGTTGTTGTTGATTTATTTTTCAATATATAAATTAAATTATCTAGTTGTCTTCTTTAAATTGAAATCCATGGTTATTTTATTTGAACAGATTGAGACTTAATCTTTAGTAAAATACTCACTAAGAAATTTTTTTTATTTTTGATTAAAATTTCGATTGTAGATGATGATTGGAAAACATATTAACCATTTCAATTCTACACTAAATATGAAGTCATTATGAAAATTGATTTTCTTGATTGAACCATATATAAACATCTCATGCTTAAATGATTAAGTTAATATTGATGAGTAAAACTTGTTAAAATTGTCTCTTATTAACATAATAGCATCAAAAAGTATAATTGTTAACTTAAACAAAGGCGAGAAACTAAAGATGAAAATTACGACATTTAGAGTTGTAAAATATAGTAGGTCCTAGATGATTAGTACGCTCTTGAGGACATAAAACATGTTTTGAGTCAACCAAAAGAGGGTAATACTACACAACACCAAAGAGATCTCAAAGCTTATAAAACTTTATGGAATTATTATAAGTTCTATAGTTGATAAACTCATTCATAAATGTGAGGAATTCTCTATTGTTTATGCCATATAGGCATACTTGAGAGGAACATACGGGGTTACATCCGTAAATCACCTTAGATAGCTGACAATAAAGTTTGATACTTATAAGAAGTATCATTATCAGAATATTAAACAACACCTTAGGGTGATGTCAAATATGATTGCTCAACTTAAAACTTTTGGTCATTTTCTTATGAGTAGCAGGTTCAAGCAGTGGTCCGATCTCTTACCAACAATTGAGAACATTTGAAGGTCAAATTAACCAATAATGATAGCATCAAAACTTTTTTGGATGTAGTTCGTCATGTTGAACTTGAAAATTAGAGGTTTTGTACTTCAGGACTGCTTCTAATGCCTTTGTGAAAAAATCAAGTGGCATAAAATCTTAAGGCTTCAAGCACAAAAAATTGAAAAAAGAACCAAAAAGGTAAGGAGATTGGAGAAGGACCTTCCAAGAAAAATAACAAACTAAATTTCAAAAAGAAAAAATATTTTTTTAAGAAGAGAGGCAAAAGCAAAATGAAGTGCTACAATTGTCAAGTTCCAGGACATTTGCTCGTAATAGACCGAATCAAAAAATATAGTACTTTTAAATGCTTCTTTGACTGCTTCATTTGTTTTTAGCACTTCTTTACTAATTGAATCTTATCTTATGTGGTTTGTAGACTCAGGATCAACAGATCACGTAAGTCAAGATCAAGAAGCATTTAGAGAATTTTTATCGAGTTTCACCCAGATCAAGGTTGATTTATCTAGAAAATAATGGAAGACTTGAAGTCATAGAAATAGGCACTTGCAAAGTCGACTTGCATGGTGGCAGATCTTTGATGATGCATGACGTCCTATATGCTCTAGAGGTTCGACGAAATTTAGTACTTATCTCTATTTTTTTATGTTGATTTTATTTACTTTTTAACTGTAATGGTGTTAGAAAAACTTTAGACAATGTTCTATATTATTTTGAACTTTCTTATGATCGTTTTATCATTTTAGATTGTAATTCTTCAATTACGACACTTAGAGTTAATCATTATTGTAATGACATGTTATTTAAGTAATAATGATATTGATGTTATTACATGACATGTAAGATTAGGTCATATAGATCAAGATTGAATGAACATGCTAGCAAAGGAAGGACTTTTAGGTTCTCACTCAAAAATTGTTACGCCAATTTGTGAAAATTGTAGTAAACTATTTGAAAAAGCTAAAAGAGCTGAATTTCCACTTCAATTAATTTATTCTGTTATTTGTAGTCCAATGAATGTGAGGTCAAGGTCTAGTGCCACATATTTCATTATATTTATTGATGATTCCATGCACTTTAGTTATATATATTTGATTTCTCATAAATCTGAAGCACTTGATTGCTTTAAAAAATATATGAATGAGGGTGAAAATCAACAAGATAAAACTATAAAGGTTTTAAGAATAAATAGAGGTCATGATATTGATCAAAATAATTTCAAGAATTATGTACTGAAAAGGACATGTCATGATGCGAAATCTAGGTGTGATGACACTCACCTAATCCACCAAAGCGAGTCAATTCAAAATTTAAACAACTTAATTTAATGATAAAAGTGGAAGATAAATAGTCTAATAAGATAGATTGGCAAAGAAACTGAAAACTACAATCATCCCAGAATTAGTGTAACATGTACGATCCTCTATATACGGATACTCAAATGAAATACATGTCTCAATGTCTAATTCTCAAATAGAACAAAAACATGAAGGTAGAATCTCCTAAGATCTGTCGAAGGGACAAGCAGCTACCTCTCAAAAGATCCAAAGTTCGATCCTGCAAATCAGAAAGCTAGTAAAGAGGACCGGGATCACAACCTAAAAACATGTAGTAAGGGGGTGAGCACTAAAGAACAGGGTACTCAGCAAAAGAGAAATGAACCTAAGATAAAGCAATAAAGAACACAAGTACTCCTTAACACCCAACCACATACCACCGGATTACAAACCTACACTCAGAAAGTCCTAGCACAATGTATACAATATAAAGAAATCACATGGATATAGTTATACTCATCACATAGCAACACATCTCAAAAGGTCCAACTATAAACAATTCAAATGATACAATAGATATCTAGTCTCGTAAGCAATGCACATAATAATAGCAATCATGAGTGATATGAGATAGAGTGAATACCATGAGATGTAAATAATATGATGCAATGTGAAGTAATTGTGATGCATATCTGTCCGACAATACACATCCACCGATTGCATCAGACCAGAACCCATGGGGCCACACATGGACCATGTATCCACCGAAACCATTTTTCTTTAGCATTTACTTTCATATCTAGCCGAAACCATTTTCCTTCATATTTTTGTTTTTTTTTCTTTCTTTCTTTTCCTCTAGTTGAAACCATTTTCCTTTGGTTTTTCATTTCTTTTGGATCATCAAGCAATCATATACTAAATGCCCAATAGACATGTTCATGGTAATGGAATATGCAAGATGTCCACATGAATCATGTGTTTCAGTAATAAAATTGAGTAACTCACAAGTATAAAAGAATTTACAATATAATCCCAACCTCTTCACAATTTCAATATACACATCAATTAATGCACAAATTTCATGTATTATGAATCCACAATTGATTCACAAGTCAAAATTTTACTATATGAACAATTATCCAATCCAAAATCTCATGATCTAAACCTATAAGAATATATTCTACCCCAAGGTAATCAATTCCATACACATAGGAGTATACAAGCTTCAAGCATACTTAACAAAAGATTAGAAGCCCACTTGCCTTAGATAATGTCTCGAATCAAGTCAAATCCAAAACTTTACCCTTTCTATGATACTCCGAATCACCAAAATTTATTCAAATATAGTATCACAATTAGATAAAAAATCTAATGACACTAAAATCAATCAATTCGGATAAAAAGAGAAAAATGGTCAAAAATTTCATGTCGGAAAAGGTATTCAAAATTTGAAAATTAATACATGAAAATATTCTCCAAGTAATAAGGAGTTCAACGGTGAAAACTATTTTGCAAATAGAGTTAAAATGAGGGAGAAATCATCAATTCAGGATTAGAATTCAAAGTCTGAAAAATCCCCAAATTCTCCAATCAAAATCCCAAAATTATAATTGAAAAACACAATTTAATCAACAAAAATTAAAGAAATAGATTAGAAAATAGTTATCCAATCGATTTTCCTTGAAAAACCTTGAAGAATCTCTTAAAACAGAGCTTAAAATATTAAAAATAGAAAAAATGAGTTAAGACCCATGTTTAACAATATACAGGTATACTTTGTGTTCTGTGAATGCGGAAGTCAAAGCTGCCTCGACACTCCGCGAATGCGGAGGCCATGCTGGTAGTGCTCCACGAATACGGGACCTATTCCATAAATGCGGAGGTCTATACAATTTGACTTTCGTGAATGCAGTACCAGAGACACGAACTGTCACGACCTGGAAATGGGGCCTAGATGTGACATGGCGAAGAAGACCCCAAAAGTCCTCGATCAAGCCATCATAGCATCATCACACACATCATCGATTCAAAATCCCGGAAAAGTAAACACATAACACATAATTCTAGGGGAAATGGGGCTTTGGACTCAAGCTATGGGGATGTTGTCGGGGATGTGATGAGCATGAATCACATAACACATAGCAAGTATTTCTAAGGGGTGGGTAAGTAGGACTCAAGCGATGGGGGCATACCGGGTTAGGGGACTTTCCACATAATCACATTCTCAACATTCACAATCACATAAACATAATCATAGGCATAAACGAACATTCATTTTCATAAACAAATCCCAATAGTCATAATATCTCAAATAAGCATAATACAACATGCAAGAGTTTAGTGTGTCCATCATAGCCTCTATATAAGAAGAGTGGGGCCTCGACATAGTTTGGGGCTCACCCTCAATACATAAAATAAGAAAAAACTAATACAAGGGAGATAGAAGGTGGCTATTGCCCTTGAACAAAAGAGCTCACCACAAGCTAGAAATCTCCAAAGATGTCACTCGTCGTCCGCCAAAAAATAGAAGTCGTCACCGGTCCCTACATGGTTAGAACATGTAGAAGAAAGTATGGGTTATCATAAAATATGTACTAAGTATGCGGGCATGCAATGCATATGACAATATAGTATGACCAAACGATATGACAAGGGGACAAGTGGTACGAAAGAAATGCGCATAGCCAAGAGGAATATATTATAACGATATGCCATGCCATGATACATGAAATGCAACCTAAAATTATATTATAGCGGGGATGTGACCTCAATCGATACTAGAGGAGACCAGAGCGAGCTACTACTTGGATTCGAACTACTTGCTAGGTAGGTCCCTAATCACCCTTCAACAAGGGAAAACAAACAAGTCATCTCATCTAGGGAGAAATCTCATGTTGGCACATGGTTTGACAGAAAGGAGTATGGACCCTTGGAGATACTCCACCCCGACTCCAATCCCTCGGTACTAATCCTCATCCCACGGGAATACATATATATAACTATGCAAGCTTTTCAAAATGGAGAGTGACATTCCTTTCAAAATCATGCATCACTAGCCAAACCAAAACATGATCAAATCCATATCCATACTTAGGCTAAAATCCAACAAGAATTTCCATAATCTTTCCATATCAATGCAATAAGAGTAGCTCATCTACATTGCTTATCATATCAAGCCTTCACGACATATCAAAGTGGTGCAAGCACCCATAATGCTCAAAGAGCCATAACAAGAGACTATGTGATCACAAGCCTTAACATATCATATCATAATAAGAGTTTCATCATAGCTATTCTTCAATGCATAGGCCATGAATGAGAAATCAAGTGCATGGATAATGGAGATTCAAATTCTAAATCATAATTCCATAGGCAATTCAACATAATCCATGATAAAATCCCAATTCAAGACATAATGCAAATTACCCATGCCTATTAAACCATTAAAGAGACATGCATAATGATCCTTCAAGAATTTTCATGCCTTTCATAAAATTCAAACTCAAATCATCATTAAATCACCTAATTTCTACAGCCCACAACTCAATGCAATGAAATACTTCAAGAATTTAAGAACCCATACTCAAAGAAAGCTAAAATTCATAAATTAAGGAGGAAGGTTCTTGGGTCTTCATGGATGGAAGGTAATCCATGAATCAAACCCACATACCTTGAGTTTAAATCAATAGAATTGGATGAAATTGCAAGAGAGTTAAATTTCCCCAAATTTCTTCAAGCAATGGAGGTCAAGAAGATAGAGAGAATTTTGGAGAGGCTTTAGGAGTGTTAGAATGGATGAAAAGGGTTTAGGGTTTGATTTAGGGGGGTTAGGAGACCTTAGAAAGCCTAAAAGTGGCATAGGATCTAATTAAATTATGAATTAACCATTAATGAAATGGACTAATTCACTGCAAATAGTGCCACACGGAAGGGCTATGGTGGTCATTTACTTGTACACGGCCCGTGTACCTGACCGTGAGGTTACACTTGGCCTCGACTTCGACTTGAACTCTCGGGGGACTTTCTGGATCACTTCATGAGGGGCCTCACAGACTATGTAGCTACACACGAACTGTGTACTGGTATGTGGAGCATCACTTGGTCCAGAGTCCAGCCACGAACCTTGGCCAACATTCTGCCCTACTCCACGGGACCCCTCACGGCCCGTGAAGGGTCACACGGACCGTGAGGTGGTCCGTGGGACTTTACTTGGGCCATGGCTGGGACCGTGGCCTCCAGGAGATCATTGGACCACACCACAAGCACCCCTATAGACCGTGGACTACCAAACGGTCTGTGGTCCAGTCCTTAGCCCAGTTCCAAAACCTTGTTCCTAGCGTCCTTCCAATTACGGGCAGTCCCACTATTTTAGCCATAACTTTCCCATAAAACTCTGAATTGAGTAAAACCAGCTGTGTTGAGAAGATAACTCAAAGATCTTCTATTTTATATATAGCATATCATACAGTTCATCTCGTACAAAAAGTTATGACCTTTCAAAGTATACTGCCCAACCGGCCTCACAACCTCACTAAATAATTCGTTTTGAATCCGACCACTTAAATACAACCCATTACTACCAAAATTCAACCACGAACAGATTAACACTACCCTTGACCAACCATCACAAAGGTTCAAAAAAATTTGGGTCGTTACACGAACGCGGAGTACAAGTTTCACCTACACCAGAAATAATTAAAAATTAGGAACTACAACACAAGACAAACACGAATAGGTCCCTCAGGATTTTTTCAGAACCCTGTGAACACAAATTAAACATGAAACCTTACCAAAAATGATATTTTGGACTAAATATGACCGTTAGAATTCAAATTCAGGACCTTCTTGGCCTAGAATGTAATGACTTGGTTGGTCATTTTTTACCTTATCCATGAAAATTACTATTTTACCCTTCTGTAAGCTACTGTGGGCCTTTTTAAACTATCTGTATTGTTGAAACTGAAATTCTGAGTTTTTAAAATGGAAGGTATGAGTTTTGGCTCTTTTTGAAAGCTTAAGATGTTGAAAAAGTGAGTTTTTGTACCATTCTAAGTTTCAATATTGGATATGGGATCTGTCAATTTTATTAGCTCCAGTACATCGAAACTGGTCTATGAGAAGTTACAAACTGAATTCGGAGTTAAAATAAGGTTTTTAGGCCCAAAGTTGTGATTTTAGTTATTTCCAGAATTAAAGTTTGAGTTTGGTAAACATTTGGAAGCTCGGATCGAAATTCTGAAAACTCCAATAATTTGGAATGGTGAAACTAACGCTAGAAATGGTCTCTTCATAATTTTAGAGTTGTCGAGGGCAGTTTTGGTACTTTAAATTTTTAACTAGTTTATTTGGCTTGCATTGGTAAATGTGTCGTTGAAGCCTCTAAATCAATTTTTGATGATTTTGTCGAGTTTGGATCGTTGTTTTTAGTATGAATACATATTTGGTTTGTTAAATTCTAATTTTGAATGAGTTTTGAGGGTCTATTTCAAGTAAGGAATTGGAGTTGGCTTGCTAGCTTTTGCTAATATCCGGTGAAGGTAAGTTTCTTCTCTGCATCCGCGGAGAAGCCTGCGTGTTCGTGGAAGTCTGGGTGAGTTTACTCTTTGCGTTCACAGAGGATTGGTCGCGTTTGCGGAGTGTGAGTAGCCCCCTCCAGTTTACTCTCCGCATTAGCGGGTTGGTCTCTGCGATTGCGGAGGTCTTTTTGATCAGCCTTCTCCATATTTGTGGGACCCCACTCGCGTTCGCAGAGCACTTTTTATAATTGAACAGTGTTAAATTCGTAAGTCACCATTTTTACTCCATTTTCAAAGTTATCAAGCTTTTTGAGCAATTTTGAGAAGAGATTATCGAAGATTTGACTTAGGTAAGTGTATCTAACACTATTTTAATCATTTTTCATAAGTTTTATCTTGATTTTGTCTTTAATTTCATGATTTTGAATGTCCAAAATTGGGAATTTTTAGACCATGATTTTCAAACTTTAAATGTTAATTTTTCATTCAATTTAAGATTGATTTTAGTGGGATTTTCACCCACGGACTCCATTTTTCACGTAGAACTTGATTTTAAAGCTAATTTTCATATTCAAGAACTTCGAATTTTAGCCCTAAATTTTGATCATTTTGCCCCTAAGCCTAATTCATGCCAATATGGGTATCAAAATACACCTCTTGATGTGTAATATCTTATTTTGATAGTGGTTGAGCAATCTGAGAATTATTCGAAGGCTTGAGTTGATTGAAAACTTGTTTGAGTGTAGTTTTGGCATCGAGGTAGGTTTGACTAATCTTGTTTTGGACTAGATTTGAGTTATTTATCATGTTTAAATGGTAATTGTGATATCCAGACTGATTCATGAGTAATTGCACTGATTTGAAGAGATGTGATAGAGATGTGATCCCAGTTAAGATGAATTTTGGATAAATTGTGATTCTATTGTTAATTTGAGATGAAATCCATGAGACTTAAGGCACTTTGGACATAATTATGATAATATGAGCCGAGGAATGTCTTTGAAAAATTCATGTGGAAATTTGACAATATTTATGTCATATTTGAGAATTTTGAGTATGTTTTGAGACTTGTGGAGTCAAGATTTATGGACAGTTGTGTATCGGGGAGAAATTGATGATAAGAGGCCTATTGATGGATTTGTGGTACTAGTTGATACCCTTGATCTAGCCCTCGCTATGTTATGGTTATTGCCCATGTCTATTCCCAATCTATACTTAAAATTGTTGCATTGGTATGAACAGAGTTTATATATTATTGTTGTATTGTCCTGCACGTACCTTATGCTCTATTGATGCATTGGTATGCACCGAGCTTATACTTGAGTTGTTGCATTGGTATGCACATATCTTATACTCTATTGAGGCATTGATATGCACCAAGTCGGTTGAACCTGCTGGGTACATTTTGGTGTACTCTCCCCTACTTTGTTTCCTCCCTACAAATTGAGCATAGGGACTTGCGCAGGATAGTTGATTCACTCTAGTTAAGATATTCTACTTCTATCCAGATCTTACCGGTGAGGCTTAGACTTTGAGTCGCCATGGATCTTTAGGATTATCTTTATTGTTTCCTTTCAGACTTTGTATCAGATTTTATGAGACAACTTTGTATTTCTTTTAAGACAGTTGTATTTACCATCTGCATTATTTAGATGCTCTTGTTACTCATGACTATAGGTTTTGGGGTTATTATTATGTTATGTTGTGATGATTTTTTCTTTATTTCATTCTTCTTTAGTCGTGATCCTATTTTGGGTCGTGACATAAAACTCGAGAAAGATCATTTAAACTAGTTTTGAACTCAAAAACTCAAAATATTCTTGAAAGCTCTAAAAATTGCAACAAAGTCATTTCTAGCAATAGTTTCATCACCCGGAACCATTGGCACTGATGAAATTTTGATTTGAGCTCCTAAACTCTGAACGTTGACCAAAGTCAAACCTATGATAAAAAATCAACTACAAATGCAACTTTGTGTCCAAAGTCTTCATTTTACTCCGAATTCGGTTTTGCAAGTTCTCCTAGACTAGATTCAGCACTCTAGAACTGATGGAATTGACGAAATCAAATTTCAACACCTGAAATTAAAAATGACCACAAAACTCAAATTTCCAACTTTAAGCCTTTAAAAACTCATTCTTTAGCAAAACTCCAATTTTTTACAAAGTTTTCAAAATCCAACTTTTTGACTTAAACAAAAATAATCCAAGGCAACTTTTGGGAAGGGTAAAATGGTACTTTGGTCAAAACAACAAAAATGACCTTTGAGGTCATTACATCATAAATATACCGCCAACTTCTCTATCTAATTTTTCTCTCTCTAAAACTCTCTCAAAGTTACCGTTACTGCTAGCCTCATCGGGATGGCGCGTGGGGCGCCGATGGAGGGCAATGGGCCGCCGGACCTTGACCATTAGACGCACATTGACACTACACAACACCCACATTCTTCAAAGATCATAAATTTAGCCCCCTTCTCCTAGAATCTGCATACTAGTTTGGCGGGCACTATGGCGATTCGTGAAGAGGAGATAGATAGGGATCGAGAAATATTGCCCTTATCAAACTCAGGGCAGATGAGTGCCAGTCAGATGGTGAGAAGGAACTAACAACCAAGGATCCATCTGAAAGCCATATATTACTGGAACCCATTGATATATGTGGGACATCTAAAGAGCTGCATCTGGAAACAATTGAGCCTCAAAACAAGAACAACACCAATCGATTCAAAGGAAGGTGGAGGTAGACCCCAATAAAAAAGACTCATCACAATCTTGTTCGACTAACACCATTCTGGAAACTAAGGGTCAGGAAAGGTTGAGCACATCTCATTGCCTGGAGCTCGATACTATGAAAGTTGATGATACATCAAGGACTAGGAAGGATCAAATCGTAGAGCTCATCCCTTCTGACAATATAGGTATGATTCCTAACCCTCTTCAGTCTGAGCCTATTAAACAAATGACTAACTCTATGACTCAGCTATACAATAGCGTAAAGGGTAAGCATAGTATAGTTGATAATAGGATTCCTCAGGGACAGGATCCTAATCAGAATGTCAAATCTGAGAAGGGGGAAAAAAGGCTAAAGGAAAATCTGAGGACAGTAGGCAACAACCTCACCAACCAATCCTGAAAAATACCTACCCAGGATAAAATTCATTCTCTCAAATTTCCAATAATTTTACAAGAGTCAACCATTCTAACCTAAAAGTTCCCCAGAATCCCAATGCCTATAAGACACTTAATGAGCAGCAGAGCCTCCTTAACCCCAAGATAGATCAGGTTTCTGAACCTTCCCCCTTACACTATGGTGCAAACATTTGCTACTAAACTGAGGATTCATATGGCTAAACAAGAAGCCCCCATTGAGATTGATAGTCCTAATTACACATCCACACAAGGTCTTCCAGCTGTCATCTACAAAAGGGAGGATTTTATGAAGAAATTAGCAGAATCTTCCAGGTACACTCTAATTGGGAAATTTAGTACTACAATGCCTAAGGTTGATGATTAGGAAAAACTTCATATTACAAACCCAACTGTTAGGTGGAGTCAAAATAGCCCATTTCAATGCTACACATATTACATTGACTTAGACAATGAGGCAGATTATGTAACAGTGTGGACCAAGAACAAAATGCATATTAAAGGGCAATTGATGAGAATCCAAACCTAAACTCTCACCTTTAAGACAGAACAGGAAACCCCTATTGTTACTATCTGGGTGACCTTACCTGAGCTACCTTGGGATTACTATAACAAAACCTTTGTCACCACTCTCCTAGCTCCTATTGGTAAAGTGTTATACCTAGATGCAGCCTCTATTCAAAAGACCAGAGGTAGTATGGCTAAGGTTAAAGTATAGATTGATATCACCAAAGACAGACCACCCCATGTTTGGATGGGGTTTGATGAAAAGGATCTTACTGTGGGTAGATGGCAAGCCATTCAATATGAAGGAATACCAGACTACTGAATGTATTGCAGACACCAAGGACATAGGGAGAAAATTTGCACTATTAATAAAAGGGATGAAGACTATAAAAGAAGGAAAGACCAGGAGACTGATAAGAAGAGTAAAGCTAAGGAGGGGCTGGAAAAATCCACTCCTTCAACAAAAGCAGAGGCCCAAAATGGTTTAGAGGTGAAAGGGGACACAGATATGCCTTAAATTTAGTCTAGGGAAGCCTCTAAACAACAGGAAGAATAGTGGCAAGTCCAAAGGAGAAAGAACCATAAAAATCAAACCAACTAGAAAAGAAGGTATACAGACAGGTATCTCCTCAAAGATTGTTGACTAAGGAACCTCAACAGACAGACTCCATGTCACTAGGTAATACCCCCATTCATTCTTTGGACTATAATGTTTATATTAATCTTGAACAACAAGATCAACCCACTAACCAAACTGCAGGTGAGAATGGAGACTAAGGAAATAAAGTTGATGGTAAAGATCAGAAGGGAGAAAAACAACAATCTACCAAAAAAGGAAAAGAGGATACCTACAAAGAAGGATGGAAATCCCAGACTAAAGACACCCCTGAGGAGAATCATCAGGAGCAGAGTACCAGATACACTCAATACAATGAATATTCAGGTATTGACTTATCTCCCCATGGGAAAAGATTTCCTATATATCAGGAACAATCTCCCATCCCCCTATATTGTTCAGTGGAATTAGATGTGACTAAATTCCTTCCCCCTACCCCCTTGGTTTTACTGGTATGGAAGTTTGTGGTAGTAAGGGGGGATTGAAGGAGAACCAACCTAACTTGCAAGAAGAGGAACCTAGGGGGGGGGGGGGGAATCTTACTCATGTTATGCATGAGGAATTTCACTCTAAACTTAGGATTGACTCTAGAGCCTCTGCTACCCCTAGGTGCCAAGCTCAGAACCCATATCCTATATCTAGTGAAGCTCACCAACATCATAGCTCTCCAATTCTGAACAAAAATTTAGGCTCTATGGCTAAAGATATGGGGTTCATAGCTAGTACTAGCTCCATGGGCTCTAAATCTAAGAAAAACAAGCTTATTAAGAAAAGGAGAGATGCCTTAAAAAAGAGGTTGGACAAACATGTTTAACAGAGGAATACAGAACACCAAGAAGGTAAAATGGTAGATTCTCAATTATGTACCTATATCAGTTCTCAAACTCCTCAAACTGCTGGTCAACAAATGGAACCCTGTAAGAAGTTCATTCTGGTTGAGGAACAACCTGAGATAACTATACCACCCTTACAATTTTATACTGGTAAAACATCAAATGTAACCATTAGCAGATGTTCCCTTAACACTAACCCAGTACTTCCTGGGGAAGAAGTGGATGAATATAGAGTGGTGAATTCTGAGGATGAATTTGACAAAGACAATCTTTCTAATTTTGAGGAGGAAGATGAGGAGCACTGTGAAAAAGTGATTCAAGCCTTTAGTCCTTCAAAAGAGAAAAGGGTGAGTGAGGAAGTGCAGTAGGTCACTGAGCAACAAGGCTTATCTCCAAGGGGATTTCATTATACCAGATCCCAATCAAGTCACAATAAGCACAATCATTCTATCACTGCAGGCAGACCCAACACTAGGTTGTTTACTTCTAAATCATGTCAATGATTAACACAATCACTTAGAATATTAGGGGTATCAATACTCAAGGGGTGGTAGAAAGAATCAAATCCCTCAAGATCATCCACCATCTTTCCATGGTCATAATACTAGAACTTTTTGCTAATAATTCTCATTTGGACAAATTTAGAATGCATTTGGCTATGGACCATGTTGTCAGCAACCCTAATGGTAAATTTTGGTGTTTTTCGAACTCTGACATTGACAATAAGGTATTGGAATATGATGAACAACAAGTGAATTGTGAAATTCAGTACAACCAAAGTCCCCATAAGTTCATCATGACCTTTGTTTATGCTAAGTATAGGGACCATCTCAGGAGGGCTCTTTGGGAAAGAATGATTTATTTAGCCAATGCCCATAACAATACCCCTTGGTTCATTATAGGGGATTTCAATGTGATCACTTCTACTGATGAAAAGATTGGAGGGATTCCCTATATCATTAAGAAGAGTTTTGAATTCATAGGTGTAATAGAGGCTTGTGGACTAGTGGATTTGGGTTTCTCATGTCAACAATTCACCTGGTGTAATAAGAGGGGGTGGAGACTAGAATTTGAAAAAGATTAGACAGAGGAATGGTCAATGATAGATGGCTGGATGATATGCCTCAAACTAACATTACTCACCTCCCTTCTATAGGGTCAGATCAGTATCCCTTATCAATGGAAATGACCAATAAACCAGAGGGTTTACTTTAAATTTCTTAATTGTTGGATAAATCAACCTTCTTTTATGGATACTGTCAGAGGCTGCTGGGATAGGTCTATTACAGGTGATCCTATATGCACTCTCCACTAAAAACTGAAAAGGTTATCTACTACTCTTAGTAATTTGTCAAGAATGGAATTTGGGGATATCTATTCCAAGGTTAAGGAGTATGAAGGAAAGATTAGGGAGGCTGAAGAGGACCTGATCAACTATAATACTGAGGATAGAAGGATTTATCTCCATAAATTGAATGTTGAGTAAATCAGGTACTTAAAATTAGAGGAATCAATCCTGAGACAAAAGACTCAACTTCACTGGTTCAAATAAGGGGATGCCAACACTAAGTACTTCTATGCTTTAATTAGGGAGAGAAGAAGGAGGTTGTTTATTCAAAAATAAAGAGGGTGACTAGATCGAAGGAGATGATAAGATTGCTAAGGCTACATATGACCATTTTGAAAAGACCTTCACTGGGGAGGAAGAGTACAATAATGAAGAGGTGATTAGTTGTATCCGTAGTGTGATTACCCAAGACCAGAATATCATGTTGCAGAACATGCCTACCTTGGATGAATTACAACAAGTGGTGACCTCCCTAAGTCCTCACTCTACAGCAGTCCCTGATGGTTTCAATGGTCTTTGTTTTCAAACCTGCTGACATATCATTAAAAAAGACCTTCTGGCTGTTGTACAAGCTTTCTTTTGTGGCAAAATGATCCCTAAATACTTCTCCCATACTTGCCTAGTCTTGATCCCTAAAACCAACAATCCTAGTTGCTTCTCTGAGTTTAGACCTATCAGTCTGAACAACTATGTCTGTAAAATCTTTACCGAAGTCCTTTCTATGTGTCTGGTTTCATTACTCCCTAACTTAATCTCCAACAACCAGACAAGCTTCATTAAAGGAAGGAGTATCTCAGAAAATATTATGTTGGCCCAAGATATTATCCACCAGATTAAAAAACCTGTGGAAGGGGGTAATGTAGTGATTAAACTGGACATGGCCAAAGCCTATGATAGGGCCTCCTGATCTTATATATGTATTTTTAGGAGGAGAATGTGCTTTGGGGAAAATTTCATAGACATGGTGTGGAGAACGATGTCTAATAATTGGTACTCTATCATCATAAATGGTTCCAGATATGGTTTCTTTCATTCTACTAAAGGCTTTAAGCAAGGAGATCCCTTATCTCCTGCTCTATTTATTATTGGCGCAGAAATGCTATCTAGACTCCTCAACAAGTCCTTACTACCTATGAGGATGTTTTAGGGCAATTGGTGAACAAAAACAAGAGTCATTTCATGATCCCTACATGTTTTGAGCAGAATCAAAGTACAAGGGTGAAGGATATTACAGGTTTTAGCTAGAAAAAAGACCCCTTAACCTATATAGGGTGTCCCCTCTACATTGGCAGACAAAGAATTATATACTTTTCTGAGATGGTTTCCAAAGTAGCTCATAGAATTGATGGTTGGCAAACTAGGATTTTAAGCTATGGAGGAAAGGCTACATTGATTAAACATGTATTACAATCTCTGTCTATCCACCTTCTTTCAGCAGTTTCCCCTCTATCTACAACACTTAAGCAGATTTAGGGGCTCATAGCAAACTTCTTTTGGGGATGGATGGATGAAAAAAAAATACCATTGGTCTTCCTGGAAGAACTTAAGCTTTCCATATGGTAAGGGAGGGATTGGAGTCAGACAAATTACAAATGTTTGCAAATCCTTCCAATACAAATACTGGTGGAATTTCAGAACCAAGAACACCCTATGAGGTGATTTCCTTAGGGCTAAATACTGTCAGAGATCTAATCTAATGAGTAAGAAATGGGACTCTAGAGAATCTCTGGTCTGGAAACATATGATGCAAAACAAGCAATTCAGAGAACTTAATATCCATTGGAAGATCATCTTAAGGACCTGCTACTTTTGGTGTGATAATTGGCTTGGAGTGGGACCATTGGCCAATTATATTGAGGTTAGCCACAGACTGGATAATACAAAAGTGGCAAACTTCATTCTTGATGGGTAGTGGAATCAAGATTTGGTCCTCAACTTTGCCCCTCCCCAACATGTAGAGGTTATTTTAAACACTCCTCTCCATGTTATAAATGGTGTCCCTGATAAACCTTTTTGGAAACTTAATGATAGTGGGATATTCACCACCTTCTCAGCCTGGAACTTGATCAGGGAGAAAAGGCCCCAAAGCAAGATGAATACCTATACTTGGCATAATCACATTCCTTTCAAGTGTTCCTTTCTGCTTTGGAGAGCAATTAGAGGCAAATTACCCACAAATGAGAAGCTATCAAGCTTTGGCTATGACCCCAACAAGTGCTACTGCTGTCACACCCAAGGATGGGACACCATTGAACATATTTTCCTTACTGGTCAATTTGCTATCAATATTTGGAAATACTTTGCAGCATTTCTGGGTATTAACAACAACCAACTACTCCTGAGACATCATATTATGAGGTGGTGGGAGACCAAGCATAAAAAAATAAAGCTCACAGATTGATCCTACAGGCTACTCCTATATTTATATGTTGGAACCTATGAAAGAACAGATGCTCTTCTAAATATGCTGGAAAAGCCTCAAATATTGCGAGAGTGAAATATCTTCTGGTTAAGGATTGTACTAACCTTATGAGGACTGCTTTCCCATACATCCCTTGGCCCATAAACTGGAAAGATATGGCTCTACTTTCTGAGAGGTGTACTCATGAGATTAAAGTTACCCCTGTCCAGTGGATAAAACCACCAGATCAATGGGTAAAATTAAACTTTGATGGTAGTTCCCTCACTGATACAGGGAAAATAGGAGCAGGGGGCATCATTAGTAACATGGAGGGTGAGTTAATAATGGCCTATGCTATTCCTCTAGGAGAAGGGACCATTAACAAAGCTGAAATGGAAGTTGCTGCTTATGGTATGAACTGGTGCCATCAGATGGGATTTACTAAAATCATTGAGGAAGTGGGTTAAGAAATTCTTGCCAAATGGACTAACCACCAATTTAGACCACCTTGGAAAATATTACAAGGACTAACCAGTTTACATTTTGTTAGAGCTCATATGCAGGAATTCCAGTGCAAGCACACCTTCAGAGAATCCAACCAAGTTATTGACTTCCTGGCTAAACATAGTCATACACTGCTTAGCCCCCAACTCTATTTTAATATGCAGCAAATGCCAAAGGATGCCAAAGCTTACTACACACTGGACAAGATGGGAATGGTTCCAATTTGCAGATGATCTCCTGAAGATCTTATTGATTATGGAGAGTGACCTATAAGTTAGTTTCCTAGATTTGATGATAGGTTTATTTTCCTTTTACTTTGTAAGGGGAGAGTCTCTCTTATTTATTGCTTTCCTAGAATAAATGTAAACAGAGGAGTCCTCTCTTAGGTTTTTATCTTGGATTGTTTCAATTATGATTGGGATCAATTAGGCCGACCTTAAGAGGATGGCCTTTTGTGTTGCACCATAGGTTGGAGGTAAGGTTTAAGTCCCCCTCGGTTGTACTTCTTTTTTATTCATATATTCTAAGGCCTGGGGGTGTTTCTCAGCCCCTGACCCATCTCAAGGGTCATTTAAATTTTTAAAAAAAGGTCATTACATCATCCACTACTAAAAATAATATTCGTCCTTGAACATGAGACAAGAGACATACCTGAAGGCTCAAATAACTGAGGATATAGGGCACGCATAGTTTACTCTATGTCCCACGTAGCCTCATTCTCAAGCCTATGGCTCCACTGGACCTTTACTGAAGCAATCTCGCTAGTCCTCAACTGCCTATCCAAAATGGCCATTGGCTTCTCCAGATAAGTCAAATCTAGGCTCAACTCAACCGAATCCATAGAAATCATATGAGACTTGTCTGGAATGTAATGTCGCAACATCGAAACATGGAATACAGGATGGACTGAAGACAAGTTGTGTGACAAGGAAAGTCTATAAGCCATCTCTACCACTCTATCAAGAATGTCAAAAGGATCAATGAACCTCAGACTGAGCTTGCCTTTCTTCCCGAATCCCATAACACTCTTCAAAGGTGAGACATTTAACCAAACTATGTCACCAACCATGAACTCTAAAGGTTCAACCCACCTATCAACAAAGCTCTTTTAGCGACTCTGGGTTGTAACCAACCTACTCTGAATTAACCGAACCCGCTATAGATCATCTCTTAACATATCAACACCCATGATCACCACTACTACTATGTCAAACCATCCGATGGGCGATCTGCATCTCCGGCCATACAAGGCCTCAAAAGGATCCATCTGAATGCTGGAATGATAATTGTTATTGTATGCAAACTCCGCCAAGGCCAAATGCTAATCCCATCTAGTACCAAAATCAATAACACAAGCCCAAAGCATATCCTCTAACACTTGAATGGTCCTCTCAGACTATCCATCAATCTGGGGGTGAAAAGTTGTACTCATATCCAAACGGGTATCCAAACATGTTGTAAGGCCCTCCAAAAATGTGAACTAAACAATAATCCACGATCCAATACAATGGACACTGGGACTCCATGAAGTCTCACAATTTGACTGATATAAAGTTAGGCCAGTCTCTCAGTTGTATACTTCACTTTGACCAAAATGAAGTGGGAGGACTTGGTCAATCGATCCATCACTACCCAAATAGAATCAAAACCCCCAACTGTAGAAGGTAAGCCAACTATGAAGTCCATAACAATGCGTTCCCACTTCCACTTTGGAATGGGCATCCTCTAAAGCTCTCTATCTGACCTCAAGTGCTTGCACTTGACTTGCCAGCATGTCAAGCACCTGGCTACAAACTCGGATATTTCTTTCTTTATATCGGACCACCAATAATGCCGACTCAGATCATGATACACTTTGATGCCCTTGGATGAATAGAATATCTAGCACAATGAGGCTCCTCAAGTATCAATCTGATCAAATCACCCACCTTAGGCACAAAGATATGACTCATAATACTAAAAACACCATCAGAATCAAGCATTGTTTCTCTAGCTTCATCTCTAGTCACTTTATCCTAGATAATACACAACTTCTCATCCTTAAACTGTCTCTCACGAATCTGATCCATCAAAGATAAGTGAGCCTCAATGAAAGCAAGCACTCCACCCTACTCTGAAATTTGTAACCTTACCAACCCATTGGTTAATCTCTAAAGATCTATAGCCAATGGTTGCTCTTCAACCCCGGATAGTTGATAGACTCCCCATACTGAAAGCCTTCTACTCAATGCATTGGCCACCACATTGGCCTTCCCGGGATGATAGAGCATAGTCAATTCATAGTATCTTAAAAGCTCAATCCACCTTCTTTGCCTTAGATTTAGATCCCACTGTCTGAAGATATACTGTAGGTTGTGATGGTCACTAAAGATCTCACAATGAACTCTGTATAGATAGTGAGACCACAACTTCAACACAAACACAATTGCAGCCAACTCCAAATCATGAGTGGGGTAGTTATTCTTATGGGCCTTCAACTGTCTAGAAGCATAAGTAATAACTTTCCCTTTTTACATCAACACACCACCTAATCCTACTCCCGAAGCATCACAATAAATAGTGAAATCTACACCCTCCTCTAGTAATGTCAAAATAGGAGTTGTAGTCAATAATAACTTGAGATTTTGGAAGCTTTTTTCATATTCATTGGACCAATGAAATATCACATTCTTCTGAGTAAGTCTAGTTAGTGGAGCTGTAATAGTAGAGAAACCTTATACAAAATGACGATAATAACCAGCCAAGCCCACAAAACTGTGAATCTCTATAGCTAAGGTAGGCCTAGTCCAACCTCGAACGATCTCAATATTTACTGGGTCAACTCGAATACCCTTCTTAGACACTGCGTACCCCAAGAATGTCACTGAACTAAAACAAACTCACACTTGGAGAATTTTGCATAAAGCTTATCCTCCCTAAGCCTCTGGAGCACAATCCTTAAATGCCTCACATGGTCCTCCTTGGTCTTGGAATAGACTAATATATCATTGATGAACACAATCACGAACAAATCTAGATACAGCTGGAATACCCCATTTATCAACTCCATAAATATTACAGGGGTGTTAGTCTAACCAAAGGACATAACAAGAAACTCATAGAAACCATACGTGGTCTGAAAGACTTTCTTGGGGATATCTGATGGCCGAATCCAAAGTTTATGATACTCAGACCTCAAGTCAATCTTAGAAAATAGTGCAGCTCCTTGAAGCTGATCAAATAAATCATCTATGTGAGAAAGTGGGTACTTGTTCTTGATAGTCACCTTGTTTAACTATCTATAATCATTACACATTCTCATGGATCCATCCTTCTTCTTTATAAACAAGACTGGGGTACCCCAAGGTGAAGCATTAGGGCGAATAAATCCCTTGCTCAGCAGACCTTGGAGCTTCTGTTTTAGCTCCTTCAACACAGCTAGAGTCGTCTGATAGGGAGTGATAAAAATAGGCTTAGTGCCTGAATCAAAGTCAATAGCAAAATCAATGTCCCAATCAGGAAGGACTCCTAGTAAATAGTAGGAAACATATCCAGAAACTCATGAATCACCGGAATAGACTCCATAGAAGGTGACTCAGTAGCAGTATCACGAATAAAATCTAAGTAAGCCAAACACACCCGATCAATCAACTTTTGGTCCATAATATAAGATATCACATTACTAGGATAGGAATGCTTCGAACCCATCCACTCAATCCTCAATCTACCTAGCATGGCTAAGGTAATAGTCTTAGCATAACAAATAAGAATAGCATGATACGGAGATAGACAATCCATACCCAAAATAACATCAAAATATACCATATTCAATAGAATTATATCTACCCAAGTCTCATAGTCGGCCAAAGTAACAAGACAGGATCGGTATACCCAATTTACTACTAAAGGCTCGACTACTAGGGTCAAAACATGAACAGGCACAAACATGGAATCATAAGGCAACTCAAACTCCAAGGACAAATAAGCAAACACATATGAATAAGTAGAGCCAAGATCAAATAACACATATACAGGGCAATGGCAAACTAGAACAATACCTATGATCACAACAACAGAGGCCTCAACTTCGAGTCTACCTAGGAAAGCATAACAATGGCCACCTTAACCTTCACTCATAGACGTTGCCCCTCTACCACCAAAATGAGTGGAAATATCACCTATTCCTCTACCACCGGTACGCCCACCTCTATTAGTCTGACCTTTACCCCAGCCCTTAGTCTCCGAGGCTAAACCTCTTACTAGAGATGTCGAATCTTTAATCAGTGTTGCAGAGTAAGAATGGTGGGGCCTAGATTGAGTTTGTGTAGGGTATTATCAAATCATATGATCAAAAGATCCAATCCCATAGTAAGATCTAGGGGGACCACTTCTATGATAGAGCATGAGGGATGTTGTAACCACCCCAGCCTGTAGGCCTTTGTTGGTAACCAGATGAACTTTGACCTGATCTATAAGAATCACGAGGACCTTGCCCTCCCTTTGAAACTAGTAAGGTTGCATGAATCCTGTGGTGCTGAAATGAACTTCCTCCTTTGGTCATACCTCTACCTCCTGATGAAGCACCCAAATATTGTCTTGATGCATGGACCCCAAACTCCTCTCTCTATATCAACTCTGCCTCTTTGGAAGCACTAACCACCGACTAGAAAGAAGCTCCATCTCTAGATACCAAAAATATTGATTATCTAATAGGAAAAATTATCCCTCTCAAAAACCTGCAAACTCTCTCCACCTCAATTGGAAGTATATCTATGGCATATGAGCTAGATAGCAGAACCGAATATCATACTTAGAAATCATCATAGTACCCTGCCTCAAACTCTCGAACCTCAAATGGCTCTCTTTACGGACACTCCAAGGAACAAACCAATCATAGAAGGCATCCAAAAATGTCTCTCAAGTCATTTGAGGAGACCCAACTAAAAGAGATCATGTATAAGTCCTCCACCACTCCCTGGCTAGCCCACGGAGCTAGAGTGTAATATATCTCACACCGTGCGTCTCCACTAGTCCCACAACATTAAGTAGCTCTCTACAAGTAGTGAAGAACTTGTGAGCATCCTCAGTCTTCCCACCCTGAAACTGAGATAGGTCCATCTTCTAGAATCTCTCATATCTCTGTGCCTCCTCACCAATGAAGGTAGCTACTGGTGGAATATACATAATCGGTACTACTAGAGGTTGTTGTACATAAATTTGGGCCACGGGGGCCTACTACTAATCTAGGAGCTGAACCCTTAATCGAGTTTATAAAGTACTAGATATATCAGTTGGGCTACCTGCCGGCCTTAAAGTCTCGAGTACACCCAAAACTCTCAATAGTGTATCCTGAAGTAGTGGTGTTGTAGCATAATCATGACGAACCTGCTCTTGTCTAGGCTCCATGGCTGGCTCAGGGGAGATACCCGCTCATAATATCTCGCCGGTCTAGCTACTCAATCCCGACCTCTAGCTATCTTCTAGCACAGCCTCTACCCCTAGTTGTGGTCTCAATAGCAATATCAGGGGTTGCCTCCCCTCATCTTGTAGCCGTAGTAGCTCTAGTCCTCGCCATCTACCAAAAATACACACAAACACTCAGCACTCAAACAAAAACCATGCATAAATAGATTATAATGAAGCAAAAGAGAGTTTTTTAACAGTTTTCATAGCCTCTCAAAGATAAATAGCGGTCATCTCTGCACTGATCCTCATGACTCTACTAGACTAGGCTTGTACACATATGAGACCTATAAGCCTAGAACTCTAATACCAAACTGTCATGACCCAAATTTCTTGTGTGACGACACTCACCTAACCCACCAAGGTGAGTTTTCCCAAAACCTAAACAACTTAACATAATGATAAAAGTGAAAGATAAACAGTCTAATCAGATAAGTAGGCAAAGAAATCGAAAAGTACAACTATACTAAAACTAGTGTCACGTGTACAATCCTCTATATGTAGAATACTCAAATGAAATACATGTCTCAATGTCTAATTCACAAATAGAACCAAAAGGGACAAAAATCTACCTCTCAAAAGATCTAAAGCTCGATCCTGCAATTCAGAAGCTAGCAAAGAGGACCGAGCTCACAACCTACAAAAATGTAGCAAGGGGGCAAGCACCAAACAATAGGGTACTCAGCAAAATAGAAATGAACCTAAAGTAAATCAACGAAGAACACAAGTACTTTTTAATACCTAACTACATACCGCCAGACTAGAAACCTGCACTCAGAAAAGTCCTAACATAATGTATACAATATAAAGAAAACACAAGGATATAGTTATAATCATCACATAGCATCACATCTCAAAAGGTCCAACTATAAACAAATCAAATGATACAATAGATATCTAGTCTCGTAAGCAATGCACATAATAATAGCAATCATGCCATGAGATGTAAATAATGTGATGCAATGTCAAATAATTGTGATGCATGTTTGTCCTATGATACACATCAATCGATTTCATCAGACTGGAACCCATGAGAGCCACACATGGACCATGTATCCTCCAAAACTATTTTTCTTTGGCATTTACTTTCATATCTAGCTAGAACCATTTCTCTTCGACTTTTCATTTTTTTCCTTTCTTTCTTTTCTTCTAGCTGAAACTATTTTCCTTTGGTTTTTCATTTCGTTTGGATCATCAAGCAATCACATAATAAATGCACAATAGACATTTTCATGGCAATGAGATACACAAGATGTCCATATGAATCAAGTATTTCAATAATCAAAATTGAGTAACTCATAAGTACACAAGTATTCACAATATAATCCCAACCTCATCACAATTTTAATATACACATCAATTAATGCACAAATTCCATGTATTACGAATGCATAATTAATTCACAAGTCAAAATTTCACCATATGAACAATTACCCAATATAAAATCTCATGATCAATACCTACAAGGATATATTCTACCCCAAAGTAATCAATTTCATACACATAGGAGTATACAAAGTTCAATCATACTTAACAAAAGGTTAGAAGTCCACTTGCCTTAGATAAAGTCTCAAATCAAGTCAAATTCAAAGCTTTCCCCTTTCTACGATACTCCAAATCACAAAACTCTATTCAAATATAACATCACAATCACATAACGAATCTAATGGCACTAAAATTAATCAATTCAGATGAAAAGAGTAAAATGGTCAAAATCTCATGCTGGAAAAAGTAGTCAAAATCTGAAAATTAATACATGAAAGTGTTCCCTAAGTAATAAGGAGTTCAACAGTGAAAATTATTTCGAAAACAGAGTTAAAATTAGGGAGAAATCATTACTTTAGGATTAGAACTCAAAGTCCGAAAAATCCCAAAATTCTCCAATAAAAATCCCAAAATTATAAGTTAAAAACATAATTTAATCTATGGAAATTGAAGAAATAGGTTAGAAAATAGTTATCCAATCGATTTTCCTTGAAGAATCTCTTGAAAATGGAGTTTGGGATATTACAAATGGAATAAATGAGCTAAAACCCATCTTTAAAAACTAAATATAGAGTAACTGAGCTAAAACCCATCTTTAAAAACTAAAAATGGAGTAAATGAGCTAAAATCCATCTTTAAATATTGGACACTTTACAGGTATACTTTGTGCTCCGCAAACACGGAAACAAAAGTTGTGTCGACACTCCACGAACGTGGAGGTCATGCTGGCAGTGCTCTGTGAACACGGGTCCTCTTCCGCGAATATGGAGGACAATACAATTTGACATATGTGTATGCGGTACCAAAGGTGCAAACATGGAGTACAAGTTTTACCTACACCAGAAATAATTAAAAACCAACAACCACAACACAAGATAAACACGAATGAACCCTCAGGATTCGTTCGAAACTCCATGAACACAAATTGAACATGAAACCCTATAGAAAATATTTCAAACTCAATAGAACCGTCAAAATTCGAATTCAGGACCTCCTTGGCCAAAAACCTGAGAAAGATCTAAACTAGTTTCGGACTCGAAAACTCAAAATATTCTCGAAAGCTCTAAAATTTGCAATGAAGCTATTTCTAGTATTAGTTCATCACTCGAAACCACAGGAATTGATGAAATTTTGATTCAAGCTCTCGAACTTTGAATGTTGACCAAAGTCAAATCTACGATCAAAAATCAACTAAAAATGCAACTTTGGATCCAAAATATTAGTTTTAATTCCAAATTTAGTTCTACAAGATTTTTAGACCAGATTCAGCATTCTGAAACTAATGAAATTAACAAAATCAAATTTCGACACTCAAAACTCAAAATAATCACAAAATTTGAAATTTTCAACTTTAAGTCTTTAAAAACTCATTCTTAAGCAAAACTCCAACTTTTTTACAAGATTTCAAAATCTGACTTTTTAACTCACTCAAAAATGATCCAAAAAAACTTTTGGGATGGAAAAATGGTAATTTGATTAAAAAAATACCAAAAATGACTTTCGAGATCATTATAGGGCATTATCAGACAGATGACTATTTCTTATACACCTCAACAAAATGGTATAGTTGAAAGAAAGAATAGAACATTATTGGATGTGATAAAATCAATGATGATGTAGGTAAATTTGTGTATCTCATTTTGGAGAGATCTATTATTGATTATGGCCTACATATTGAATAATGTGTCTTCTAAATCAGTATCATTTACTCCTTACGAACTTTAGACTAGTCACATATGATCTTTAAACTGATCACAAAATTAACTTGAATGATATATGACTTTGGGGTTGTGTTGCATATATTAAAGATCATTTTGCTGAGTTTGGTAAATTAAGTCCAAAGAAAATAAATGTATCTTTATAAGATATTCAAAATGCTAAAGGTATGTGTCATTGATGAATTAAAGGATGGAAGTATTACTGAAA
This sequence comes from Solanum aculeatissimum, assembly GCA_038996855.1. NCBI lineage: Eukaryota > Viridiplantae > Streptophyta > Magnoliopsida > Solanales > Solanaceae > Solanum > Solanum aculeatissimum. The sequence goes on along the minus strand of JBCEWC010001943.1, from coordinate 3,163 downwards.
TTGTATCACAAGATGTCATTTTTTTGAAAACTAATTTTTCCAAAAAGAGTGAAATAAATGAAGGCAAGCCTTTTTACAAAATATTGAATTCAAAAAATTCGACAATGTCATCGGACATATTTAAGAGATCAATGAATCACGAAATGGTTCTTGGTCCAAGTAGGAGTTTTGCATCATAAAATCCTATACAGAAATCTAAACTTCATTTACGTAAGAGTACAAAACAAGTGTACCTAAACGATCTTATATGATTGAAGATTATATTTTTTTTGTATCTCCTACAAAATTGAATAAACCTAATTATGTGACTGAGGCTTTAACAAGTCCTACAAAGGATGAATGGTTAAAAATATTGAAAGAAGAATTAGAGTCCATAGAAAATAACAAAGTTTGGGATCTATTTGACCTTCCTCAAGGACGTAGAGCTATTGAGAATTAACAGATTCTCAAAGTTAAATGCAAATTAGATGGATCAATAGAAAGACATAAAGCACGATTGGTGGCAAAAAGTTTTACTCAAAAGCTGAAATAGATTATGAGGAGACTTTGTACTAGTTGTAAAGTTCACCTCTACACGATTGCTTTTGGCTATTGCTGCACATTTAAATATATAAGTACACCAAATGGATGAAAAGACTATTTTTCTCGAATAAGAACTAAACGAGGAAATCTACCTTGAACAACTTATAGGTTTTGTTGTTAAAGACCAAAAAAAAGAAAGTTTATAAATTGAAAAGATCAATTTATAGCCTAAAGTAATCTTTAAGACAATAGTACCTGAGATTTCATGAGGAGGTGATTTAATTTATTTCACCATGATCGATGAAAATCATTGCATTTATGTAAAAAAGTCCAATGAAAAATTTGTTATTCTCGTGGATGATATTTTATTAATCGAAAATAATTTGGAGTATGTAAAAACTGTAAGTCATGGATTTCAAAGTCATTTGACATAAAAGATATGGGTGAAGCAAACTATACATTGGGTGTTAAAATTCAAAGAGATCATTCCAAAAAGTTATTGTGTCTATCTCAAAAAACATACATAAAGAAAATTTTAGAACACTTTTGAATGAATAGTTGCAAGCCTATGGATAGTCCAACTGCAAGAGGTGAAACTTTAAGCCTTCAAATATGTCCAATGACTGAAAAAGAAAAGGAAGATATGCCTCGAGTTTCATATTCTTGTAATATTGAAAGTCTGATGTACGTTATGATGTGTACTCGTCCAGATATTTCTTATGTCGTTGATCTGATAAGCAAATATCAAATCATCCCGGAAGAGATAATTGGAAGACAATGAAAAAAATATTCTAATATCTAAATGGAAATGCAGATTATTCACTATGCTATAGTGGATCTGATTTATTTCTGAGAGGTTACCCAGGTGCGGATTATGTTGCTGACCAGAATGATAGAAAATCAATATTGTGTTATGTTTTCTTACTAAATGATGGTACTATTTCATGAAAAAGTAAGAAACAAACTTGTACAACTCTTTTAATCATGGAATCTGAATTCATAACTTGTGTATTTACAATACAAGAAGTTGTTTGGTTAAGAACAATTTGAGCATTTGAATATTATAAAGAATTCTAAGGGTTCCCATGATTTTTATTACGATAGTCAGGTGGCTATCGCATATACGAAAGATTCTAAGTATCACAGCAAAATCAAACACATTGACATTAAGTATAACTTCGTAATAGACATAGTAGCAAGTGGAGAAGTAAATTTACAATATATTCCTACTCATGATAATTGATTCTTTTACAAAGGCAATATCTAAAAAGTTAAGGTTGTAGGTTTTGCGTAGAATATGATGATATTTATGTATTGTAAAACAACTTTGTTGTTATAATATTTTCATGAATATAAGACTATTGAATTTATATTCATTTCTCATATGCATATGATAAAGTTTTAGAAATAAAATGTGTCAAACAAGTCACGAGATTGACTCTCTCACACGAGCAATAGCATCTTATGTTGGAAAATGTGAAGAGATAATTCCTACTATCATGCTATGAATTATTTCATAAACCAGACTAAAGTCTCTAAGAAAATCATAAGTTTGAGGATCATTGAAGAGAAACAATTGGGTCAAATATCTAAAGGTTTCAAGAGAAAGGTATGTACAATGTTGGATAATTAAAAGAGTGAGACACATGTACCAAGATAAGGTAAGAACATCATAGAACATGATTCATGCCACGTGAGTGTAACAACTCGAATATTTTCGAAATCTCCTTATGGTTGACATTATATGACGTACTACTAGTCATGGTTAAGTTTTGGTATCCACCGGTGGAGTTTAAGTGGTCGAACGACAAATGGGCTAGTTGGTGGCCTAGAGGGACAGTTTTGGCAGTGTACTTGAAATGGTCAAAACTTTTGATATGGGTTGAACCATGTGGGTTACTATATATCAAATGTAAGCTCTTTGAGTTAGATTCGCAACGCAACTGGTTTCACTTGATTCGGAGTTCATATGAGGAAGTTATGGCCCAAACAGTGGGACTGTCTGAAATTTGGAAGACATTGGAGATAGGCTCAGAAAAGGGGTTAAGGGAAAGGCCACGGTCCATGAAATTTGTTACAGTCCGTGTAGGGTGTCTTGGGGTGATCTAGTGAGCTAGGGGTGGCCAGGAACCACCCCATGAGACAAGTATTGAGCCACGGACCCTTGAACGGTCTGTTTGAGCTTGGACGGCCCGTGTACTGTCCCGTCAAGTGGGACAGTGGCTTAGCCAAGCCATGGATGAGTCTATGAGTCTAAGGAAAGGGTCATGGGACCCTTACACGTCTAGTTAACCTCCAAACAGTCCGTCAAAATGCTCGTCAAGTGTTCTAGAAAGTCCTCCGAGAGTTCGCATTGGAAATTTGGCTAAGTGTGGTGAGATGGTCAGTTGAACGGCCCGTGAACAGTGTGAAGGGCACTGTAGCAACCGTTTGACTCTACTTAGTCTCGTAAAGTTGTGTTTTATTAATGGTATTTTCATGATTTAACATTTCCCTAAGCCCCTTTTTGGTACCCTAAGGTCTCCTAAACCCTTAAATCATTCCCCAAACACTCATTCATCCATTCAAACTCTCCTACACTCTCTTTAGAAATTCTAAGACTCTCTTGGCCTCCATTGAAGAAAGCTTGGAGAATTTGGGG
>JBCEWC010001942.1:0-37336 GCA_038996855.1 Solanum aculeatissimum | reverse complement strand
ACTTTGCACCTACTCCTAATTATTCTATTCATCTACTTATCTAATAACCAGTTTTTTCTACTGTTAATAGGCTTTTCAACATGAATTTACTTTTGACAAAAAAGAAAAGAAAAAAAAAGTATGAGTATTTTGAGTAAAGTTATGAAGAAAAAAAGGAAATAAATTTTTTTTTCTTCAAAATTGGGGGGTAGGGGAAGGGAAAATGGGGAGGGAGAATCGAACCCTTACCAACAAGGTGAAAGTTAAGTAGTAAACCTACTAAACTACTAAGATTTCCCATATAAATTGTATTTGAATTTTGTGATTATAAATTAAAATTAAGTCAAATGTACTAAAATGACTTTAATCTTGTGGCCTTAATATGACACGTAAAAAGTTAAAATTAAAATGTTACTGTTATAAACATATTTAATTTGTAGTGAATATTTATTATTTGATTTTCTTTAATAGTTAGGAATATCTATTATTTGGTTTTCTTTAATAGTTAGGAATCCTACTTGCAAACCAATAAGTATAAGGATTTTCCTTATAAATATAATCTTCATTATAAAATACATCTGAATATTATCAAGAGCAATAAAAAATATGTGCAATGGATAGACTTTGATTTATATACACTCATATAATAGAGAATTATGACTTTGATTTTCAAGAAGCATCTCGATTACATCATACTAATACCCTATATATGTAGAACTATTCAAAAGAAAGTATAAACAATTCTCTTTTAAACACAGAGAAAAGATCTTTTTGTCCTGAAAATTTTCTAAGCTAAGATGGAATTATTGAAGATCAACTAACTGATCTAAATACTTGCTGGAGGATGGACCACTAAAGCATTATGTAGATTAAATATAATTTTTTTCCCTAAACGGTGTAAAAAAATATTTATATTGTAGTCGAGGAGAGCTAAGGGTTCATCCAAATCCTCTTCATCGAAAAAATTTCACTATACATGCAAGACTAAAATTATTTATTACCTTAGCTTCTTCTTGCGTTTACTTCTTACAGATGCCTAATTTCCTCGTGTGTTTCCTCTGATTCTTATTTGTAGTAGCTTTAGTTTAGTGATTATACAACTCTTTTTCATATTGAAGAAGGGAATGGCAAGAGCCAAGAGGGATGGTTTAGGAGTTGTAATAGTTGGATCCGCAATTCAGACCTTAATCTCTCGAGGTACTGTTACAGGACTCGATACTGTAGGTTTTCTCCTCTTCAATACCTTGACAGACCTTAATTTGTTAAGGCACTTCTCTGCTTGTAATAGTTCTTTCCAAATGTACGTGAGTACACAGAAACTATAGCATCTAAGGTGCTTTAATTTTTCTAGTTTCCTCGTGCAAAATTTTTTCTTCCACATACTGGGGTTCTTTGTAACAAGCGGATTAGCTAGCACTGCATCTTTTATGCAGCCATAGATGCTGCCGTAAGTTTATTAATTTATGGTGATACGTCCAAAGGATATCTAATGATTTGAAACATCTAGCTGTTTTAGTTCATGTAGCAGAAAAATGTTAAACAACAATGTCATGCTTTATTGATAACTCAAATGCAACAGTTTCAACTTTAACAGTACTCTCTTGGAGAGTTACAAACTTACAAATGCAACTGCAACAATGTCATTTTAATGGATATACTACTTTAGCAGTATACTCTTGGGAAAGTTACAAAATTACAAATGCAACAGTTCTGTCAACTACAACATTTCAGGTCCAGGCATCAAGCGCAGGAGCTACTACTATAGGACTTCTTACTGTGTGATGACCGTTCTCTTCCACCCAAGTGATTGAACCAGATTGTGCTTGGTCATCTGCAATGCCTCTATAACGTATTGTCAGAGTGTAGTCCTGCTTCTGATTTTTCTTCTCAAACTCCAGGGTTTGTGGAGAGATAGAAACTGTCGAGTTTTGTGGTGCTATGACTTTTGCTACATACCTAGCTGCACCACTTCCAACATTTGTGACTGTCCTCCTGAATTTCTGCTCCAACCAAGTGTAGTTCACATTTGGGCTAAAGAGAGCAATAAATGATGGGTAGTTGATATCCTCAGATGGATTTGTACAGTTGTGTTTAGCTGATGATCTAGCGATTGTTTTGAATTGCGCTTGTGTGAAATTCATGGAACAGAGAAGGTTCACATAGTCTTGTGGAGTTGCATCATATATCAGACCTGGATCAACTGCACGGTTTGGATCAACAAGTCCGGCTCCCATAGCTAATGATGTTGCATCCCTGTTATCATCCTCGGTTTTGATGGGATTTTTAGTATTATCCAAAGGGTTGGCAGTGGTCATCATGGCAGATCGAATAGCTGAAGGACTCCAATCAGGATGTGCTCCTTTAAGCATTGCAGCGATTCCAGCAATGTGAGGAGCAGCCATGGAAGTACCTGATTCAAGACGGTAATCACTATTCAAAAATGTATTGACACCAATAACTGCAGCTGAAACATTCGATGGCCAGGCTGCTAAAATTAACACCCCTGGCGCCACAATATCTGGCTTTCCTACTCGCAGATAGCTTAGAGAGGGGCCTCTTGAGGAAAATCCAGAAACAACTGGAGCAGGCTTAACATCAATATGTGTTTCCTGGAAACTGATGCTGGCTGTAGGTCTAACACTTTTAGTTGCATAGTCTATCACTTGTTTTCCTTCCTTGGTGCTAATGACAACTCCAGGATTTGGGAAAAAATTCGATGATAATACATCTGGATCATCAGATATATAGATAGCACCCCCAAATTTTGATTCTGAGATAGCCGCCATTTGGTCTTCTACTTCTACTGCATTGCTATAACAAATCATAATGCTACGTCCACCATTAGGGACTTTGGCTAATACGTCAGATGAATCACAAGGTGATATACTTTCGTTGTAAAGCACTGGAAGATCCTTGATGATGGTTTTCACTGGAAACAAGCTAAATCCAGTAATTTTTACGCCATTCCCAAGAGTTAAAGTCCCATAGAAAGATCGATCAGTATTGCATGACGCCACAGTAAAGATCCAAGGGGCTCCATTATTTAGAGTTCCCATTTCAGGGCCACTATTTCCAGCTGAAGCAGAGACTAAGACACCCTTCATCATGGCACCAAAAGAAGCTATTGCAATAGAATCTTGATACAGTGGAATTCTAACCCACCCATAAGAAATAGTCAGTATGTCAACACCATCTGCAACAGCTTGATCCATTGCAGCAATCAAATCAGAAGTGAAGGTTCCTTCCTCAAAGCTAAACTTATACACTGCTATCCTAGCTCGTGGCGCCATACCTCTTGCTGTTCCATTAGCATATCCAAAATATGAAGCTCCTTTAGCAAAATTACCAGCAGCAATGGAGGCAACATGTGTTCCATGACCTCTAGTATCCCTTGCAGAATTCATTGAAATATTCACAGTAGGATCATTAGCCAAAATCCCCTTATTGAAATAATTAGCCCCAATGATTTTCCTGTTGCACAATGAAGAATCAAATTCTGTTCCTGGCTTGCAAATTCCCTTCCACCTTTTTGGAATTTCAGGCAATCCATCATCGCTGAAACTGGCAGATTCTGGCCAGACACCAGAGTCAAGTACACCAATTATTACATCTTGACCAAAATCAGAAACCGGCCATAGCCCAGAGGTAGGATTGAGCTTAAGAAACTCAGAGGTGTGAGTTGTGTGAGCTTCAATATTCCTATCTATATAAGCTGAAAGGAAACCTGCTGATTTCTCGAGGGATTCAAGCTCATCTTTAGACAAAACAGCGCTGAATCCATGGATGACATTGTCATAAGAATATAGTAGTTTTGGAACTGGATGGTGGCCATTTTGTGTAGTGGGAACTGCAATCTTGATGGTATCAATAATGGAAGAATGCCAATTCTGATGACTAGTAAAGATTTTAGGCATAAAAGATTTGTCCAAATGGACAATGTAAGTAGACCTCTCTGCTGAGGTTCCTAATAATAAAGAAGGGCCAAAAAGAAACCAAGAAAACAGAAGAAAAGGTACTCCTAACATAGTTTTTTTCTCTTCAATTTGTGTTTTCCTACTATAACACAGCCTCCTTTAATATACACCTTAAGAAACAACCATAGTTGACTGATTTTGTGAAGTAGACAATGCAACTTAATCAATTGGTTATCTGTCATTTTCTAAGACTTGTTGGACAGTGGACCTGTGGAGACTTTTTCTAGTCCAAGTTGTGTGCTTACTGTGTACACACTACACAAGAAGAATGTTAAATCATTTATTTAAGTGATCAATTGAGGTTGGTACATATATCAATTAATACTAATGATTAACATATAGGATATAAAAGACAAATATTATATTCTTATTGCTTATATCTCCCTTTTTTTGAGTTATATTAAATTGTCAGGATTTTTGCAATAAATATAAAATCTTTTGCAAGTAAAAAGTTTTATTTTTCTTTAAATGACCCTACTATATTGTGATTGATTAGTATGTCACATATCAAAAAATGACCCTACCATATTGTGAGTGATTGGTATGTCCCATATTATAAAATGATCCTGGCCTACCAAATTGTAATTGATTGGGAGGTTCACACTTTCTAATTGTGTATGCATGCCCAGCCATTAATCCCCTCTCCCTCCTATTCACACACATAGAGACTCTCTTTTTTTGTATTCTCAGTTCTAGTTGTGTATATGTATAATAGTGAATTGCTCATAGGTAGTTCACTTGATCAAACCACGCTAAATTACCTTCTTGTTTGGTATATTTTCTTAGTTATTTCATTTATTGTCCTTCAAAATTTGAATTGTTTGCTTCGCGTCATCGCGTGATATATGAGTATTTCAATCCTATTGTATGAATGTTGCTACTGATTAAAGACCCCTATGTCCAATATTACGACTGGTGAAGCTCTCTTATTAGTCACTATTGGTACAAAATGAAAAAAATACTTCTACTCCATTAGTCACACTTGCTATGTTTCCAGTTACTTCAACTCAATTCTGATCGAGTTGACAAACTTATAGATGCTTGATTTTCCTAATGTATTCCTTCTGATTTTATTTTTGTTAGTGCTAGTTTAGAAAATCATACTATTTTTCTTCTTATTTGAAGTGGAAAGGATTGAAGAAAGGTGATAAATTGTAATGCATGTATGCACAGTTCTATGTTAAAGAACATGAAGTCTTGCTTTATGCAGCAATTACTTCAAATATACATTTACTTTGCTAGGATACTTCCAGCTACTTTAACAAAAATCTCTTGGGGAGAGTTACAAACTTAAAATCCTAAAGTTTTGTCAACTGCATCATTTTCATTCGGGGCATCAAGCGCTGGAGCTACTACTATAGGACTTCTTACGGTGTGATGACTGTTCTTTTCCACCCAAGTGATTGAACCAGATTGTGCTTGGTCGAATGCAATGCCTCTGTAACGTATGGTCAGAGTGTAGTCTTGCTTCTGATTTTTTTTCTCAAACACCAAGGTCTGCGGAGAGATAGAAATTGTTGAGTTTTTTGGTGCTTTCACTTTTACTTTGTATTTAGCTGCACCAGGTCCAACATTTGTGACTGTCCGCTTGAATTTCTGTTCCAACCAAATGTAGTCCCCATTTGGGATATAGAGAGCAATAAATGTTGGGTAATTGATATCATCGGACGGATTTGAGCAGTTGTGCTTAGCTGATGATCTAGCAATTGTCTTGAATTGATTTTCTGTGAGATTCATGGAGCAGAGAAGATTCACATAGTCTTGTGGAGTTGCATCATAGATCAGGCCTGGATCAACTGCACGGTTTGGATCAATGAGTCCGGTCCCCATGGCTAATGATATAGCTTCCTTTGTTTCGAGATAATCTGTGGTCTTGATGGGTTTTTCAGTATTATCCAAAGGGTTGGCAGTGGTCATCATGGCCGATCGAATAGCTGAAGGACTCCATTCAGGATGTATTTCTTTTAGCATTGCAGCAATTCCGGCAATGTGAGGAGCAGCCATGGAAGTGCCTGAAACTAGACGGTAATCACTATCCAAAACTGTACTGACACCAATAACTGCAGCTGGAGTGATGGATGGTCAGGCTGCTAGAATTAGTGCTCCTGGTGCCATAATAGCTGGCTTTGCAACTCGTAGATAGCTTAGAGAGGGGCCTCTCGAGGAAAATGCAGAAACAACAGGAGCAGGTCTAACAGAAATACGTGTTTCCAGAAAACTGATGCTGAATTTTGGTTTAGCACTTTTGTATGCATACTCTTTCACCTTCCTCCAGTCCTTGCTGCTAATCACAACTCCAGGGTTCGGGAAAAAAATTGTATGTCAATACATCCGGATCTCCATAAACATAGATTGCTCCTCCAAATTTTGACATTGAGATAGCCCCCATTTGATCAGCAACTGATAAGTCTTCTTATGCAGTGCTATAACAAATCATGATGCTATGTGCTGCATTAGGAACTTGGGCTAAATCTTCAGATGAATCACAAGTAGATAAGCTTCCATTGTCAACCAAAGAAAAATCCTTGATGGTGGTTTTCACTGGAAACAAGCTAAATCCGGTAATCTTTAAGCCATTCCCAAAAGTTAAAGTGCCAGAAAATGATCGGTCAGTACTGCCTGATGCCACAGTAAAGATCCAGGGCACTCCATTGGTTAAAGTTCCCATTTCAGGACCATTATTCCCAGCTGAAGCAGAGACTAAGACACCCTTCATCATGGCACCAAAAGAAGCTATTGCAATAGAATCTTCATACAATGGAACATTACCAAACCCATAAGAAAGTGTCAGTATGTCAACGCCATCTGCAACAGCTTGGTCCATAGCAGCAATTAAATCAGCAGTGACAGTCCCTTCTTCGAAGCTAAACTTATACACAGCTATCCTAGCTCATGGCGCCATACCTCTTGCTGTTCCAGGAGCATATCCATAATATGAAACTCCTTTAACAAAATTACCAGCAGCAATGGAAGCAACATGAGTGCCATGTCCATCAGTGTCCCTGGCAGAATTCGTTGAAATTTTCATGGTAGGATCACTAGCCAAAAGCCCCTTGTTGAAATAATTCGCACCAATGAGTTTCCTGTTGCACAATGAAGAATTGAACTTTGTACCTGGCTTGCAAATTCCTTTCCACTTCTTTGGTATTTCAGATAGTCCATCATCTTTGAAACTGGCAGATTCTGGCCAGACACCAGAGTCGAGTACACCAATGATCACATCTTGACCAAAACCAGAAGCCGGCCATATCCCAGAAGCAGGATTGAGGTTAAGAAACTCAGGGTATGTGTAGTGTGAGCTTCAACAGGTCTGTCTTTATAAGCTGAAAGAACGCCTGGTGACTCCTTGAGAGCTTCAAATTCATCTTTGGACAAAACAGCACTGAATCCGTGAAGGACGTTGTCATAAGAATAAAGAAGCTTTGGAACTGGATGGTGGCCATTTTGTGTAGTGGGAGCTTCAATCTTGATGGTATCTATAATGGAAGAATGCCAGTTTTGGTGACTAGCAAAGATTTTAGGCATAAAAGACTTGTCCAAATGGACAATGTAAGTAGACCTCTCTGCTGAGGTTACTAAAAACAAAGAAAGACACAAAAGGAACCAAGAAAACAGAAGAAGGGGTGTTATCATCTTCATAGCTGTATTTCTTTACTTGTGTTTTCCTTGTATGACAGAGCCTCCTTCTTATACACACTCTTAGAAACAGTTAATGTGGATAAATTTCAAATTTTCAGTGGGTGGTCACTTTACTAGTATTACAGTAAGCTACTGAGACCATTTTTTAATTCTTATTTTATGTCAACAGTCCTTATGTCACACTCGTTTCCCTCCTAGTGACTTTCTGCGATACTTTGACAAAGTTAACTGTTTTTTGGTTATAATAGTATGTTGACGTGATATTTAGGTAGTGAATGACTCTTATTATAAAAAATATTCAGTGATTCCGATACAATAAAATGAAGGTTGAGTGATAATCCATGAAATCATTAGAACGGTTTCCGACAATTAGATAATGCAACTGGAACAATTGCCAAGCAATAAGCTGTCACTTTCTAAGACTGTTTTCTTTGGAAGACTAACTTGTTTCAGTCAGTGGACCTGTGGCCACTTTTGTTTATGAAAGTTGAAGTGGACATACACTACACAAACAGGATTTCATAAATACCAACTTATAGATGAAGTGATAGATTTGACGTTACAAGTTGTATTTATTAACAATTATGTACTAATAGAGCTTATATTATATTGCCAAAGATTGAGGATCCACGACGACAAACCGATCCCTACTTTTGTCATTTACCTTTCTTTTGTCCTTCAAATGTGATACATGGGAAGCACATTTTGTATATGGTGATAAAAAATAATAATTAGAAAACAAGGATCATTGAGGATTCTAGCAAGTGGCACTTTAAGCTCAAGTTACTATCAAAAAGAGACCCTACCATATTGTCATTGATTGGTAAATGTTCCATATTGGAATGATTTTTACAGTCAATCAATCAGATGGTGCATTCCAACTCATTCATTCCCTATTCTATTGAGTTTTGCGTGTCTATATAGGATTTACTTCATGTAAAAACAGAACTTTTACTTCTTCTATTGTTAATCTTGATTAAAATGCTGATTATTTGTAACCATCAAGTGGTTATCAGACTTGGCTGGATTGACTCCCAAAAAGGTGTCATTATTGTCTCTCTTTTAAATTCTTTGAATGGAGCTAGATTATTGATTAGAAAAGGGTAAAGTTATATCCACTACAACTTTTAACATTTAATTGTGATTAAGCTTGAATGGATTATGATGTGATATGTCTCATGTGCCATCCTTCTCAAGAAAACTAAAGAGTCCATGGCAACAGTATCTTGGCAAAATGGAAAATTAAGATCTTGGTTTCTCTTCCTTCTCCTTAAAGAGAGCCAAGAGAGATGCATCAGAAACTGTCAGAACTTTGAACCTGACACCAAGAATATCTTACCTATTGTTGATTGGATGAATTTTTGGGTTTTGCCTCTTGAGGATTGTTAACAACATGGCTGTTTTTATCCCTGCTGATGAATCTTTTGACAACTATGTTATTGATAGCTTTTCGCTTTTTCCTCTGTGGTGATGTGTTCTTTTCTATTTATATGTAAAGACCATGCTATATAGAATTGTACTGAAACTTTCAAGGATAGCTATTTCTGTTAGAAAATGAGATCTTTCTAGGTAGTATTTCGTTTAATAGTTCTCTTCTGAATATTTTGTTTAGTTTGTAAAGGAATGACAGTCCTTATTTTATGAAACATATCTTGGAAGAAAGTATAATAATGGTTGGATAGGTATAGTCCTCTATTAACTCTTGAAAAGCTTACGTAGATATATGTGTATGCCTTTTGTAGTATGTTATGAATGAAGAAAAGCTCCACCAGAACCTCAATTTTTTTTATGTGAAGTTCCAAATTCTAACAGTTGTATCAGAGCCCTTCTTCTTGAGGATCTGTGAAGGCAAAAAGATCCCTCGAGAGTGAGCAGCAGTAACATGACATTCAACAACTTCTTGTGGATGCAGGCCCTCCTATGTTTATAGGAGAAAATTATCACGTGTGGGTGATAAAGATGAAGGCTTATCTCAAAGTGATGTTGATTTTCCTCCACTCGGACCAAATCCAACTATTGTACAAATAATGATCTATGAAGATGTCACGTCAAGGAAACTGAAGGCTCTCACATGTCTTCATTCTGTATTTTCAGATGTGATTTTCACAAGAATAATGATTGGTGAAACACCTAAAGAAGTATGGAGAAGGTAAAAGAGAAGTTTAACGATAGTGATAGAGTGAAGAATGTCGAATGAGAGAAGGAGATACTGCAAAGGAGTACTCTACCAAACTTGTGGAGAATGTAAATAAAATAAGACTCTTTGGCGAAAACTTTCCAGATTCAAAGGTGGTGGAGAAAGAGTACCCTGTCATTATTGTCTATTTTTCATATTCTTTGAATGGAGTTAAAACACCATTGGAAAGTGGTGAAGTTATATCAATTAGACTAATATCTATCTGTTGTCCTGACCTCAATCAATGGGTAAGGGTGTTTGGAAGTTCAATCACTATAAACTCTTTCATCCTTGGTTATGTCTGTCCAATGCTAATCTCATTAAAAAAAAAAAAGGTTGTCTGATAGCTGCGATTAGGAAGTTGATTCAGAACTTCAGATTAACTACTGAATCAATGAATACAAGTAAATGGAACCAACCGCTACTGAAAATGGCTAGTAACGTGAGCTTAACAGAACATTAGATTTCTACTGGACCTATTAAGAATATTGAAAAAGGACTAAGTAATCAGATTTCCTGCAAAGATTTTTGTCTGAGCTTCAAAGACTTAGTAACTGCTGGGTGATTATTTGAACACTAGATAGCTTAGTCTAGTAGTACTGTTATTAGTTATTTGTTTAGTCTAGCATTGTTATTTATTTCATTTATGCTTGTCTTTCAGCAGCTATTGTTTAGTTAGTACTTTATTAGTGTTCAATTAGAAGTCTTCTAAGTTGCTGTAGTTCTATTTGACCAGCTTCTGCTTTCAATAAAAAACACATTTTTTCCAGCACTTGTTCAGTGTTCATACTGATATGCCATTGAGGTTAACTGTTCTTTTTGTAGAAACTGGTGAATTAATCTTCCTCCTTTGGAGTTGCTTACATCTACTGTCAAGATTTCAATATAATTTAACTTTGTTTAGTAAGCATTTCATCATCTAGTGTTTGGAGTTGCAAGTTAAATGGCACTAAGGAGAAAATTGATCCAGTATTGTTGGTGTTTGCATCATGTATATGAACACAAAACATGAGTCTTTCACGTAAACTTTTCACATTTAAGTATGCCAAAAGATCACTTTCCACATGTAGTTTCTGCATAACATTCTCTGTAGGATTATGTCATGACATATTATGAACGTTGCGACTGGTCTTGATTTTAAAAATCTGTTGGTATAAATGGAGGAGAAGCTTCTGATCTATAGCCATACTTATCAATTCATACAACATAATTGCTTGGTAACTTCATATGTACTCAAACATATACTTTGTCATTTTTCCCGTTACTTTTAACTTGAATCTGTTCAAGTAGACAAACTTATAGATGTCTGATTTCCCTAACATATCCCTCTTAGTTTACTTGTGTTATTTTCTGTTTAGAAATCATATTGAATAGGTGTTAATCTGCCCTAGGAGAATTAGTTGAGCTACGTGCAAGCTGAAAAAAAAAGTAGACGTAATCTGCCAAAGTACTACAATAGGACTTAGTACAGTATGTTTTCCACTCTATAGGGTCGTAGACACCAAGCCTAATAATACTGAGTTATAGACACCAAGAAAATCCTTCATTTCATATCTTCGGGATCTTTACAACAAGCCTAATAATATCAAGTTGTACTAGCTCTATATTTTTCTTCTGTTGCCATAGATTCTACCAGAAATCAATGTGGATATACCTATCTCATGGTTATATCTGCAAAAACATCTAATGACTTTAGTTCTATGTAGCAACAAAGTCTTGATTTCTTGATAACACAAGCAAAAACCATTATTCAACAATTACTTCAAACATACAAGTGCCATGCCAGAACACTTCCAGCTACTTTAACAAAACTCTCTTGGGGAGAGTTACAAACTTAAAATCCTAAAGTTTTACTGCATCATTTTCATTCGGGGCATCAAGCGCTGGAGCTACTACTATAGGACTTCTTACGGTGTGATGACCGTTCTTTTCCACCCAAGTGATTGAACCAGATTGTGCTTGGTCGACTGCAATGCCTCTGTAACGTATGGTCAAAGTGTAGTCATGCTTCTGATTTTTTTTCTCAAACACCAAGGTCTGCGGAGAGATAGAAATTGTCGAGTTTTTTGGTGCTTTTACTTTTACTTTGTACTCAGCTGCACCAGGTCCAACATTTGTGACTGTCCGCTTGAATTTCTGCTCCAACCAAGTGTAGTCCCCATTTGGGATATAGAGAGCAATAAATGATGGGTAATTGATATCATCGGACGGATTTGAGCAGTTGTGCTTAGCTGATGATCTAGCAATTGACTTGAATTGCTTCTCTGTAAGATTCATGGAGCAGAGAAGATTCACATAGTCTTGCGGAGTTGCATCATATATCAGGCCTGGATCAACTGCACTGTTTGGATCAACGAATCCGGCCCCCATGGCCAGTGATGTAGCTTGCTTGGTTTCGAGGTAATCTTTGGTCTTGATGGGTTTTCCAGTATTATCCAAAGGGTTGGCAGTGGTCATCATGGCTGATCGAATAGCTGAAGGACTCCATTCAGGATGTATTCCTTTTAGCATTGCAGCAATTCCGGCAATGTGAGGAGTAGCCATGGAAGTGCCTGATTCAAGACTGTAATCACTATTCAAAAATGTGTTGACACCAATAATTGCAGCTGAAGTACTGTTTGATGACCAGGCTGCTAAAATTAACTCCCCTGGTGCCATAATATCTGGCTTTGCAACTCGTAGATAGCTTAAGGATGGGCCTCTCGAGGAAAATGCAGAAACAACTGGAGCAGGTTTAATACCAATACGTGTTTCCTGGAAACTGATGCTGACTTTTGGTTTAGCACTTTTTTCAGCATAGTCTATCACTTTTTTCCAATCCTTGCTGCTAATTACAGCTCCAGGGTTTGGAAAATAATTGGATGTCAATACATCCGGATCTTCATAAACATAGATTGCACCTCCAAGTTTTGCCTCTGAGATAGCCGACATTTGATCAGAGACTGATAAGTCTTCTTGTGCAACACTATAACAAATCGCGATGCTACGTGCTGCATTAGGGACTTGGGCAAAATCGTCAGATGAATCACAAGTGGATAAGCTTCCATTAAGCAAAGCAAAATCCTTGATGGTGGTTTTCACTGGAAATAAGCTAAATCCAGTAATCTTTAAGCCATTCCCAAAAGTTAAAGTCCCGGAAAATGATCGGTCAATACTGCCTGATGCCACAGTAAAGATCCAGGGCACTCCATTAGTTAAAGTTCCCATTTCAGGACCATAATTCCCAGCTGAAGCAGAGACTAGGACACCCTTCATCATGGCACCGAAAGAAGCTATTGCAACGGAATCTTCATACAATGGATTACCACGCCACCCATAAGAAAGTGTCAGTATGTCAACACCATCTGCAACAGCTTGGTCCATAGCAGCAATTAAATCAGAAGTGACGGTCCCTTCTTCAAAGCTAAACTTATACACAGCTATCCTAGCTCGTGGCGCCATACCTTTTGCTGTTCCAGGAGCATATCCAAAATATGAAACTCCTTTAACAAAACTACCAGCGGCAATGGAAGCAACATGAGTGCCATGTCCATCAGTGTCCCTGGCAGAATTCATCAAAATCTTCACGGTAGGATCACTAGCCAAAAGCCCCTTATTGAAATAATTCGCACCAATGAGTTTCCTGTTGCACGATGAGGAATTGAACTTTGTACCTGGCTTGCAAATTCCTTTCCACTTCTTTGGTATTTCAGATAGTCCATCATCTCTGAAACTGGCAGATTCTGGCCAGATACCAGAGTCGAGTACACCAATGATCACATCTTGACCAAAACCAGAAGCCGGCCATATCCCAGAAGCAGGATTGAGCTTAAGAAACTCAGAGGAATGTGTAGTGTGAGCTTCAACAGGCCTATCTTCATAAGCTGAAAGAAACCCTGGCGACTTCTTGAGAGCTTCAAGTTCATCTTTAGACAACACAGCACTGAATCCATGAAGGACATTGTCATAAGAATAAAGAAGCTTTGGAACTGGATGGTGGCTATTTTGTGTGGTGGGATCTTCAATCTTGATGGTATCTATAATGGAAGAATGCCAGTTTTGATGACTAGGAAAGACTTTAGGCATAAAAGACTTATCCAAATGGATAATGTAAGTAGACCTCTCTGCTGAGGTTACTAAAAACAAAGAAAGAAACCAGGAAAACATGAGAAAAGGTACTATTGTCTTCATAGTTGTATTTTTCAACTTGTGTTTTCCTACTATGACAGAGGCTCCTTCTTATACACACTCTAAGTAACAGTCATTTTGGTTTAATTTCAATGAATCGTTACTGTAGTAGTATTACTTGTTTCAATCAGTGGACTGTGGGTGGACCTATGGTCACTATTGTTAATGAAAGTTGAAGTGGGCATGTACTACACAAACATGATTCTAGTACATGCACCTAACTATATTTGAAATGGTAGATTGAGGCTATAATATATATTTATCAACAGTTAATAAAATAATTGAACATATATAACAGACATATTTTATATTACTAGTTATCAAACACGTTCGTTGCATGTGTATTCCAGACTAAGTATTAGTTTTTTAAAATAATAAAAATAGATGGAATTAAAATAAATGTGTGACCTTTTATCTTTGAATTTAACAGAAAGAATTAGTTAAATTGTGTATATATGATATCAAATATAACATGAGAAGCTATTAAGACACATGTATTTCATGCGATGCAACACCCACATTAGACAAATAACTTCAAAGTTCTTATTTAAACCTGTAAAATACAAGTTCATCTAAAATATATCATCTCATATATGATAAAAATTTCTATAGTAATCCATGCAATTACATATATTAAAGTATAATCCAAATTAAAGGTTTATAGCATAAAGACACAACAGTTCTCATTAACTAATCAACATAACTTGCAAATCAATTGGAACTGTGTCTTATACTTTCTCCAAAAGTGTTTAGTGTATTATATAAAAACTTAATAGAGAATATGAAAAGTTTTTTAACGGATAAAAATTAATGAGGTAGTAAATTTAAAATAATGGGATAAGCTCATATAATTGTATAGTAAAACATAAATGACACTAATGGCTCGACAATTTCATGTACTTTACATTAATATTTTTTCAGTTTATTGATTTATTTATTAAATAGTAAATGTATTATAAAAAAAAAATAGTGTTTAAATATGGATGACTAAAGGCTCGACAGTTTCATGATCTTTACATTAATATTTTTTTAATTTATTTGTTAAAAAGGTAAATGTATTTTATATAAAAAAAAATAAAAAAAAAACATGTTTAGATATGGATAAAAACGTTTCATTGACTTGATGTATGTACTCGTGAGTCATGAATAGGAAAAAACCAACCAACATTACATTTTGTAATAATTTTTGAAAATTGAAAAAAGATAGGACTGTTGCAACATAAGGGAGGATAGAAATAACTACAAGAATTTGAATAGGCTTCTTTAAGTCATTAAAAATGAATTATTTCTTGAAAGGAAATTAAAATATTGTTTTTTAAACTTTAATTATTAATATTATTATTATGTATTATAGTAGCAAAATTGTATTGTTATATATTATAGGGGCAAAATCGTAATTTAACTTTGAAGATAGGAGTGTCCCACTCTCTTCTTTTGTGTAAAAGATTCTATAAATCTTGTCATCACCTCTCTTTTGTCCTACAAATGTGATACATTAGAAACACATTTCTTATATGGAGATTTAAAAAAAGTTTTATAACACTTATCAAAAATGGCCCTACTATATGGAATGACTTTATTTGCAGTCAATCAATCAGATTGGGTGCATTCCAACTCATTCATTCCCCACCCTTGTGTCTATTGAGAATTTCATTCATATAGAAATAGAAATTTGTTCATAAAATTAACCTTTTACTTTTATTGTTTCAACAGACCTATCTTTATAAGCTGAAAGAAACCCTGGCAACTTCTTGAGAGCTTCAAGTTCTTTAGACAACACAGCACTGAATCCATGAAGGACATTGTCATAAGAATAAAGAAGCTTTGGAACTGGATGATGACCATTTTGTGTAGTGGGAGTCTTAATCTTGATGGTATCAATAATGGAAGACTGCCAATTCTGATGACTAGCAAAGATTTTAGGCATAAAAGACCTGTCAAAATGGACAATGTAAGTAGACCTCTCTTCAAAAACAAAGAAAGACACAAAAGAAACCAAGAAAACAGAAGAGGTACTATTGTCTTCATAGTTGTATCTCTTTACTGGTGTTTTCCTACCATGACAGAGCCTCCTCCTTGTACACACTCTTACAAACATTCATTGTGGATTATGTAAAGTTGAGTGACTCGTTTGTTACAAAAGATAGTTCAGTAATTTCGATACAACAAAGTGCAAGATGAGTAACAATCCATGGAGCACTTGCTAAGCTGTCGTATGTTTCAGTCAGTGAACCTGTGGCCATTTTTGTCAAAGAAAATTGAAATGGACATGTACTACACGAACAGGATTCTCGTACATGCACCAAATTAGATTGATGTTATGATATATATTAATCACCAAATTAGATTCTGTTCTTTTTCCCTAATTTTGTGGGTGGGGTGGGTGAGGGAAGCAAGATGATGTTAGGTAACACCAGTAACTCAACAGAAATGAACCAAAATTCCAGTGCAACGTGCCTTCATTAAAGATAGTTACTCAAAAAAGTACATACTCAAGAAAACTAAAAGTCCATGGCAACAGTATCTTGGCAAATTAAGATCTTGGTTTCTCCTTCTTCTCCTTGAAGAGAGCCAAGAGAGATACACCAGAAACCTTCACAACTTTGAACCTGACACCAGGAATATCTCCTACGGCATGACCCTTTCGACCGAATCCAGCAATCAACACCTCATCCTGCAACAACAAGAATCAATCTCAGGAACTAAAAGAACAGACACCAAAATTTTGTTTTAGTGTGGGGAGATATGTGGAAGCAAAGGACTCACGTTTTCTTCAATGTAGTTCAAACAACCATCGTTAGGAACAAATGCAGCAATCTTCTTCCCATTTTTAATCAATTGAACCCTAGCACATTTACGAATAGCAGAGTTGGGCTGCTTAGCCTCAATACCTCTGCAAAAATCATTTAGAATAATTTTGATTAGTCAGATGCAAGGGCTAAAAAACAATAAGGATAAAGGAAAACAGCAGCCATGAAGCTCCAGTATAAGAGAACTTGCATCTTCTCAAGCACAATGCCTTTAGCATGGGATGACCCAGCAAATGGCTTCTTCCATTCATTTCCAAGATGGGACTTCTTGTAGGACTTGTCAGCCCACCTCTGTCTTCTACGGTGGGACTTCAGCTTGCGTCCAGCTCCCATACCACGTGTCTTCCTGAAATTTTTACCCCATTGAGTGACAACATCACGAATAGAACCATCCTTTAGTTATGCTTTCTCACTTTGATTAATATATTCTCATGTACAATGGGAACATCTCAACTATTTCTCAATTTGGGGATGAAAAAGAATAAAACGAATTTCCATTCCACAGCAAGACGGACAAAATATCAATCTGTACAAGCAATCATCTTCTCTATGACTCTATCAACCCCCAAGTGCTAATCACCTTAGCATTATAGAAGTCGTCACTACAATCTAGGATGAAGCTTATCAAAGTTCTTCCAGTTTATTCAGGTCACACCAAAATGTAATAGTGCTTTAAGCAACAAGGTAAATAACACTTGAATCTGATAATCTCAAGCACCATCAATTCGCGCAACAGATATACACAATCCCTATAATCTCCATTTCCACCATTACAAATTACAATTATATTATATTATTTATTGATAAGTATTACAACTACATTCTTCAAACAATCAAGTACAACAATAACGACAACAACATATCCAATGTGATCACATAGGTAGGGTCCAAATATACGCAGACCTTACCCTACCTCATGGAGCCCAAGGTAGGTAGGCTGTTTCCAAAAGACGTTTGGAGCTCAAATAACAAATTTCTCAAGTTCAACAATTTATTAAACGATTTATACATTTTGGGAATGGAAAAAGCTATTATCCGAATCAGCTAGTTTACTACTATAACATATTTCGTACAATTCAAAATATGAACTTTTCAAACAGACAACCAATAGTATCCAAATGCTAACATATGCAGAAGGAAAAAACAATATCAGGAATCCGATAAACAGGACATGATAGTTATCTACAAGTTGCATTATTAAAAAACTTTACTATATTATTTTTTCCAACACACTGAAATTTATTACAAGGAGGAAAAAAGATAAACCGTACCCCATGTTTGCAGAGTGAAGAAGAACTCAAACTTCAGATTAGGGTTTGAGAGGTTGAAGAAGGGAAGGAGGCAGCCGCTCGTAAAACCCTAATCCTTATAAACAGCTTTCAAATTCTAATTATTGTGTTGCAGCTCTGGATTGGGCTTGTCTAAATTGGGCTGAGAATCTTTGGGCCTGTGGAAGCTGAGAGGTCAGGCCTTCTTATAAGAATAAGATTATCAAATGGTAAATAGTCTACACTTGATACTTAATATGGTCAAATAGTTATATTTTACATAATTACACAACATAAATTTGATTATGTGACCTGGAGGGGATGAGAGAGGCGAGTGATATCGAGAGAGGGAGGAGAGAGACGAATTGTATATGTATATTTGTCAAAATTGTATGTGTATATCTGTCAAATAATTGTATATTTGTAACTAATATGCATATGTATTTGTACGTATATCTGGCAAGTGAGATTGGGAGAGGGAGGAGAGAGGCGAGCAATATCTAGATAGGGAGGAGAGAGGCTAAGGGGAGAGGGCGGAGAGTGGAGAGAGGTGAATTGTATATGTATATCTATCGAATTGGCTATATATATCTGTCAAAATAATTGTATGTATGCAGCAGGTATACATAAGTAATTGTATATCTGGCAAGAAACTGCAGAGTGAGAGGAGAGAAGCGAGAGAGAGGAAGAGAAGAGAGAGAAAATAGCAACAAAACTCTAACTATAGCTATAAATTGTAATTTTTTCAAACTATAGTCGTATAATATAAATACATATCATATGTTTGCCTAGTTACATAATTTTCCCATTATCAAAAGCTTTTAAGTTTGCATTATTTTTTAAAGGAAAAATTACTTGGGCGAGTATTTTTTTGAAAAATAATTACTGATTTTAGCGATAATTTTTATTCGTTACCATTTATGAATACATAGTAGTACTAAGTAAATTATGCATGTAATATAAATGTATTATAAATATTTAAAAATATATTGTGTTTGTTTGTTAAGAATTTGACACAATGTGTATTGAAGTGTGTGATAAATGTATTATCCATCAATAAAACTTGTATTGTATATATTTTCATTGATGGATATTACATTTATCACACACTTTAATACATTTATAATACATTGTGTCAATTTCTTACCAAACAAGCACAATATATTTTAAAATATTTATAATACATTTATATTGCATGCATAATTCACTTTTAATACGAGTGCAGATTTATCATAGTATTACTATAAATGACAATAAATAAAAAATATCGCTAAAATCAATAATTATTTATTAAAAGCAAAGACCAATTCACATAGCTATGAAACTTGGTAGTTGGTACATATCATATTTAGCTTTTATGCAATTAGTAATTACTACCACTTTTATGTGCCTAACTAAAATGATGTATTTCTTGTAGTTGTCTATTTGTCTCTTATATAATGGAATCTTTCTTTTCCGTTTGATCCATGTTATTCTCTTTCACATAAGAAATTTTACTTGTAAATCATTGTCTCTGAGTTTTTTTGTTTGGTAACCTTGTCATTGTTGTTGTCACCATGTTATTGTAGCTTAGAAATTAAAAGATCAAGACATTTGAGCCTGAAACATTTTATGTTCTCTTTCCTTTCCTTTTTTCAGGTTATGTGGATATTGTTGAGAGGTATTTCTACAACTTTTTCTTTTATTTTGGGGTTAAAGATACTTAGATCACTCCTTTATGTTGGCAAAGGGGGTCTCCTTTCTGTTGGAGTCCCACATTGTTTGTGGGATAATAGTGGTTTTTTATGATCTTGGACAATTCTCTCCTCATGAGTTAGCGTATGGAGTTGAGTTAAGCTCAATGCTTATTCTTTATCATCATATCGTAGTCAAGCTCATTCCAATTCATTGTTTCCAATGTTGGACCTCACGTCTTATATTGTCCATGCTCCAAATGTCCAATAATGGGCGTGCAAGGTGGTGTTGGAGCCCCACATCATTTGTGGGATGGAAACATGGATTCTCTATATGAGCAACCCTCATAAGCTTACTTTTAGAGTTAAGTCCAAACAGTGGACCCTTGCACATAATGAAGATAAGTCAAGAAACAATCTAGGAAGCGCACACTACAAATCTACAGTGAAAATTCATCCAGATTACTATCTTTAACATAAAAATATGACCAACAGACAATGAATTCTACGAATAATCAGCTGCCTGGAGTTCATTACACTTGGTAGAAACGTTGTTGGGATGCATAGCAGTCTATATATGAATGCTCCAACTGCATAATAAACTGAAAAATTGCAAATGAAGTTACATTGCTTACTAAGGAAGCATATCAGTAGTGGCAGGTGAGATCATAGAGGTCTCAACAACTCTGGAATAGCTTTACAAAAATCAGCTAAGAGATTTTTCCAGGAGGCCGAAGCTCAGCAAGAGTACCTGGGAAGAGAAAATAGTAGATTATGGTTATCAGAGAAGAGAACAATGTTTATTTGATACCTGCATGATATGCGTCTATTTGTGCCCCTTTTTTAATAAACTACCAATCTTCCTCAACATAGTGCCATTCTTCTTCTTGGGTGAGTAATCATTATCCATATCTTCAGATAACGGAGAACGCAGCTTGCCACCAATAGTATGGTAGTCCAAAGAGCCTGTTCTCTCGACGTATCTCCCATTATTGTTAGTTGAGAGCATAGCTGCAGCTGCTTCAGCAGCCTTCCTCCATTGATCAGATTGTACTTTTAGCCTCCTCAACTCAACTTCCATATCAGAGTTAGTTGTCTGCACTGCATCCAACTCCTCAATGACCTGTGCTGCTTTTCTGCTACTTTTATCTGCTTCCTCTGTCAAATACCCCAGCTTTATCAGGGCTTCTCTTTCAGCAGTTCTCGCAGCTTCTGCTGAGGCAAGAATCTCATCATTCACTTTGGTACTCTCCGTTTCCATCTTCTTGATTTCTGACTTCAGCATCTCATTCTCCTCAGTGATACTCTGCAACTCTTTCTCCCTTTCAGATAAACTTGCCCGTAAATCTGCCAAGATCAACTCTGATTTCTTCAATTCATCCTGTAATTCAGATTTTCTGTCGAATGCCTGTATTTCTTCAACTAGTAAATTCAGCCCCTTATTTTCATCTAATATCTTTTGTATTTCAGATTCTTTGTCCATTACTTTCTCCTTTAAGTTTTCCATATCTGCTTTTGCAGCATTTAACCTCGAGGCCCATTCAGTCTCTCTTTGAATCGATTCATACTTTGTGCGCTCCACTATCTCATAAGCATTTTTCATCTGCAAGGTGTTCTGGATGCATTCTTCCTGATACCTTCTCTCAGAATCCTCCAATGCATCCTGTAGTTGATTTACCTCATTTTTAAGATTACTGAACTCAGTTTTTAGTTCATCAGCTTCCACATTGATTCCATTTTCTTGTGCAGCTGCATAACTTTCTGTAGGATCTACCAGGTTCATGCTTTTGCTGCTTTGATCAGACTGGAGTTTGTTGACGCGTTCCTCCAGTGCAGCCACTTGATGCTTTGACTGTTCCAACGCCAATGACAAGGATTTGCAAGCCTCCATTGCCTTCAGACCTTCCGAACGTAATGTATTGCCTGTCATCTTCGCAACTTCCAACTCCAACTGAGCTTTACTCACCTCTTCAAGCACAGTAGCTTCAGATTCCTTGCTTTTGTTTAATTGATTTTCCAATTGCTCAAGCAATGTAAGGGTTTTTTTGAGTTTTGCCCTTAAGCTTTGGGTCTCAGAATGAGTTGTTTCAGCATGGCGAGCTTGAGTGGCTTCAGAATCAGCTACTCTATCAAGCTGAAGCTTAAGCTTCTGGATTTCATTCAGGGCGGACGCCAGAGTAGCAGAGTCCAATTCATGCTGCTTCTGTGCAGCCTCAAGTTCAGATTGCCATTCTCGATCCCTATCTTGCGAGATCTTGTGTAGCTCCAAGAATCGAGCTTCCTCGGAATCTGACCGCTCAAGCAGCTTCTTCTCAGTCATCTTGAGCTCCTCTGACATGGCTGCAAGCTGCTTCTTTACTTCGTCAGCCTCTTGTTGAGACGTTTTCTTGAATGATTCTGATAAACTGAGCTGTTCTTTAGCTGCCTTCACCTCCTCGTGGAGTTGAGCAAGCTGGTCTTCCAAAGCGGACATTCTGCCTGGACGCTTCTGCTGTGTATTGAAAAATAAGAACAATGAGCATCTTAATAACATTGGCGGGCCTTTAAGAAGGAAAAGAGCAACTTAAACAGCATATAATTTATAAATTAAGTTTTCCGTCAAACAATGCAACTAACTTGGACCAGCAAATCAGACTAGCAACAGCAGTTAAGGGAAAGCGAGATAACAGAAGCACTGTGTTTAGCGAATTTGCTACATATATTTTCCACCTTCAAAAACAAAAGAGCAATCCAGTGCACTAAAGCTCTTGCTATGCGACAGGGGCCCGGGAAAGGACCCGACCACAAGAGTCTATTGTACGCAACCTTAACAGAATAACAATTCCAGAAGCAGATTATTCTGCAGATTTTAACTCACCATAAAGTGACATTCAAACTGTTAACTACTAGAATGTAAACATAAAAAAGTTAAAAGCATAATAGGAGAGAAATTATTTGCGCATATTTGATATACCTTGTCCCAGAACTGATAACATTCTCCAAGTAATAAATATTCTGCCAAAGAAAGATTCAAGATTAATGTATTACTCAAGTACCTCTATTGCTGGACTTCGTGGTGACCGACGACCAATAACTTTAGGACTCCTGTCTTTTGGTGTCCTGCTTGCTGGATTTGGAGATGAAACAGAATCAACCTCTGGCCCTGAAGTTCTGAGCTTTCGAGCTGTCTTCATAGTAGATGGAGATTTCCTTTGTGGCACCTCAACAGAAACAGTCCTTCAGCCAAAAACATGTGAGAAGGCGGACAAGATAGTCAAACAACAAGCACATACAAGAGATGAACTATCAGCATAGAATGATTTCACAACAATCATGCAACTTAACTTTGCAGAACTAAAAGTAGTTATCTATGTTGCTGGGACTCTTCAAAAGCGTCAGTGGGTTGTCGGAAGTCCATTTAAAAAAGAATACCTTTGTCCTTTCTTGACAACTCTTAACATGTTTAAGACTGATTAAATGACAGTTTTGTACATTCTACGTATCTTTCATTAAGACTAATTGCTTTCTTAAATTCCGCGTCAAGTCAAAATCAAACAAACAAATTGAAACGGAGGAAGTATAGATTTTCAAAGATGGATCACATATCAAATAATCCGCAGCAGCAATAAGAAAAGACAAAATGGAACTTTGAATTATTGTTATACCACTCCTTCCCTCAGGATCACTTCCTTTCTTTTTTCTGAGATAGAAAAGCCGATCACATGTTCATTTTCAAAGCACAGTTATGAGCATCTCAAAAATATTTTTAAACAACTATAATTAAGAATGCAGTAATTCAGTTCACTGTCGCAGACCAGTTGCACACTCGATTCGTTGCTCAAAGGACCAGTGGCTCGAGACAATCATCATCTGTTGTTTTAGAAACCAATTTGTCTATGCAAGAATGAAACGAAAGGGACGAATTGAAACTGTGAATTCATAGTTGATTTTAGTTAAGATACTCTTTGAATTGATCTAAAAACATAACAAAAATAAATAATATATTCCAATCTCATGGAAGAAGGGATAAAAACATAAGAAGCAAGATTAAGGCCTTAGAATTACTTGCAAAGATCATCAAAAGCAGCACGAATGAACTGGAATTACCTTGCTTTTGGTGTCTGCATGCTCATTTCCTCTCAGCAATAGATGTAGAAATGACAAACTAAATTTGTTATCTTCAAGGACCAACCTGACCTGCAACACAGGAAACATTTCAACAGATTTCTTATCTGTTACAGAAATGTTATTGAGGGATCTGAAAACTTTAACATTCAAAATAGATACTTATAAAACAAAAGAAACAGCACTATCCCTTCAAGAAAACAACATTAAAACTGCCCCTGCTCGCACCAACAAACGTACAATGGGGTAAGAAACCAAAAAAAAAAAAAGAAGGAAAATTGGAAGACAAGGAAATTTGCAAATCAAGAAAACAAATATTATCATTATGTAAGTCATCATCAACTTTCTTAACTTTTACTTCAACTTTTACTGCAGTGCTTATACTGTATAGAAACAACATCGTTGGAACAACATGTTGCATAAGAAAATGACATTTGACACCTCATTTTAGCAAACAATTCAAAAGTCCCCATTCAACACACAGTAATCACTATACTTATCAGGACATAAACAGATAATGATTCTCAAAAGAAGGGAAACTTGAAAGTCCATCAAGCTGCAAAGAGACAGCAGATACAGCACCAAAATAAGATTCATTATTAGCTTTTCTACACCCCATACCCTCTACCCAAACTGATAAAGCATGTTTACACTTGAGATAAAAAAACCACTCGTGGGACGAATAATTATTTTTTATGTAAAAATACAAAGCAAAACTAAATAATCTAAAAGTTTCTGAGTGATATTTTCCTATCCTTCATTTTATGTTAGGTGACATTGATCTAAAGAAATTTCGAACTCTTCATTGCCCTCTGCAAGTAGACCACATACACAGAGAAAAAGAAAAACAGTTTCATCTGCTTGTGCAAAACAATAAAACCTCCAAAATCAGAGCTCTTAAGGTATGTCAACCCTAGTACATTGTAAAACAAACTCAAAATTTCTCCATACAGTATAAAACAACTCAAAATTTCTCCAAAGACTGAAACTTTACCCAAAAAAAAAACAACAGATGAGAAATCAGTACTCTAAGCTATGTCAACCTAGTACACTGTAAAACAAACTAAAATAAAATTCTCAAAAGACTGAAACTTTTTAACCAACCCACAAGAGAAATCAGTACTACAAAACCATGTCAACCTACAATGTAAAAAAACTCAAAATTTCTCCAAAGGCTAAAACTTTATCAAAAAGGAAACCAACCCACAAGAGAAATCAGTACTATAAAACCATGTCAACATACACTGTAAAAAAAGTCAAAATTTCTCCAAAGGCTAAAACTTTATCAAAAAGGAAACCAACCCACATGAAACATCAGTCTTCTAAAGCTATGTCAACCTAGTACATTGTAAAACAAACTCAAAATTTCTTCAAAGACTGAATTTTTATCAAAAAAAGAAACCAACCCACATGAAAAATTAGTACTCTAAAGCTATGTCAACCTAGTACATTGTAAAACAAAGGCAAAATTCTTCAAAGACTGAAACTTTATCCAAAAAAGAAACCAACCCAACATGGAAGATCAGCCCTCTAAAGCTATGCCAACATAGGACATTGTAAAACAAAGGCAAAATTTCTTCAAAGACTGAAACTTTATCAAAAAAGAAATCAACCCACAAGAGAAACCAGTACTCACAGCAAATACAAAGTACACCCAAATACATATAAACAGAAGAAAAACCAACATTCCAAAGAACAAGAAAGCAACCCTTCCCCAACATATCAACAGTTTCTTTAGACTTACCAAAAGATCTCAAGAAAGTGAAAAATCAAGAGAACAAGCTGCAGCAGTTCAATTTGGGTGGAAAAAATGAAGAAAAAAATCTGGCTCAAATTTCAAGAAAATTGAAGCAGATGAAAGAACCCTAAGGAGAAGAGAGAAGAAGAGGGTGAGTAGGGGTGGCTTAATTAACGTTCGTACACAGATACCAATTAGCAGGAGAGTAGTCAGCTAAGCTCAACGCAGTTTCCCAAGCATGACTGTCCACTGTCTTCTTTCACTTTAACTCTGTTTGTATTTTGTCAGTTTTGTATGGGATGAAGAAAGTAAAACGAACTTAACTAGAAAAGAAACAAAAATTAATGCACACATAATAAAAACATTCATATATGGAGAAATTAAGACCCACCCTCGGGGAACAAGTGTTTGACCACTCTCTCCCTGCTGACTGAGGAGTGATTTGGAAGGGTGTATAAAAGTAATGTTTAATACACCGTATTAATAATGCATGTCCTCTACACTTATGGTGAAAAAGATATAAAAAAAAATTAACGGGCAATTGGGTCTTTGATCGTTAATACATGCATTAAAATTATTATATTACTAATACCTAGAAATATATTGTATTAGTAATACGCTCCTTAATACACAATAGAATGTATAACTAATGCACATAATATAAAAAAATGTACCAAACAAGATACTATTAATATAAAAAGTATTGGTGTAATATACCACAAATTCAATAGATTACGGTTGAAAATAAAATGACAATTTAATAAAAATTTATTCAGGATGAGGCGCGGATATCTCGCTCTCTTTAAGGAGATTCAAGTTCACTGCGACATAATCTACACCGATCTAGCAGTACATCTCTTAACTTGTCCCCTTCAGGATACAAAAGTCCAACAACGTTGTATGATCAATAATTCCAGATTAGTTGAAGAGTTTCAAGTTCCACAAAAAGAACATTTTCTTTCGACATATAATTACTCACTTTTTTGTATAGTGAGTATAGTTAAAGATTTAGAATATCTTCTTTGTCTCAACTCTCTCTTTCACTATGGCACACTTCACTGCACACTACAATATTTTATCCACACTTCAATTTTTTCTCTCTCCTCCTCTTTCATCCTTCACAAAAGGAAGAAACATCACGATTTATAAGTGAGAAATTCGTTCTTTCTTGAATAGGATTAATGTGGATAGTAACGTAGGTAAATAAATAGAGGAATTATGTCTTGTAGGTTATCTGAGTTACAAGGCATAATGAGGTAGAACATGACTTAGTGGTTATAACAGTTACAAGACACTAATAGTCATATGAGTTACAAGAAACTAATGATCATAAGAGTTACAAGAACTAATGGTCATATAAGTTACAAAAACAAATAATCATTTCTATCACAATTTATACCACTAATATATGCACTAAATATTTTATTTTAATAATAAAATGCATATACACCAACAAAAAACTAATGCATACATTATTTTTCTCAATACACTCTACCAAACTACCTTTTACTTCCTTTGGTTTATATTGGAGATTACCTACTTTGATTATTTGAGATATCGATTTTCTCTAATATAAAGTTTAATTACTAATGTAAGTTTTTCAATTAAACATTTATTCTATTATTTTCTTTCAATATTATTGTCCTCTTAACTATAATATGAGATAACTTAAAGTTACAATGAGTATAAGGGAAAAGTTCAGATATATTATCAAATTATCCAAAATATCATAGTTATGTCACTTATTAAAAGTTGTGTATATTTATGCCACTGGTGTGACACATTTTGTCCCGTACATATCACTTACCTCTTACTGCCTATATATCCGATTATAAAATATATAATTTTGATTTTAAGATACTGAATTGGACATGTGTCATCAAATTAAACATTCCACGTCATTGCAATTCTTTCACACGTCAATTCTGTAAAGATTTCAAGAAAAAATCGATTGAAAGTCATACCTTCAAAAAATTTATGGGTTAACACATACGAAAAACAGAAAAAATTGACTAACTCCTAATGAGTTGCCACTAAATGCTAAAAAAAAAAACCACGACTCAAGTCGAGACTATTGAAATTCTTTCATAGGCAATTACAGACGGTTCTATTAAGATTTTGAGATAAAATTGAGCGGAAGCCATATCATAAAAAAATTCATAGGCTAACACACACGAAACATAAAGAAAATCGTCTAATTCCTGTTGAGTAGCCCCTAAATGCTAAAAAAAAACCTCTTGAATCAGGCCAAGGCTATTGAATTTTTTTTATAGGTCATCACAAAAGGTTATGTAAAGATTTCAAAAAGAAAATTGACCGAAAGTCATACCACAAAAAAAATACATAGGCTAATGCACACGAAAAATGAAGAAAATCGTCCAATTCTTATTAAGTGGCCCCTAAATGCTAAAACAAATCTCGTAGATCTGTCTAAGGCTATTATAATTCATTCACAGGTTCTCACAGACGATTCTATAAATGTTTAGAGAGAAATTTTACTAGAAGTCATACCACCAAACTATCTTGGGTTAACACAATTCTTTTTTTTTTGAGAAAATCGCCTAATTCTAGTTAAGTGCCCCTTAATGCTAAAAAAGTTGTGCGGATCAGACCAAAGCTATTTGAATTCTTCCTAGATCATCACAAACAATTCTGTGAAGTTCTCTAGAAAAAATTGACCGGAAGCCATAACACCAAAAAAATAATGGATGTAACACAGGAAAAATTGAGAATCGTCTAATTCTTAAGTGACCCCTAAATGTTAAAAAAAGACCCACAAATCAAGATGAGGCTGTTGAAATTCTTTCACATGTCATCACGGACGGTTCTGTAAATGGTCTGAGAAAAAATTAATCGAAAACCATACTACCAAAAAAATCATTGACTAACATACAAAGAAGGGGGAAAATTGCATAATTCTATTGAGTGGCCTCTAAATGCTATAAAAAGTTTCGCAGATCAAATCGAGGCTATAAGAATTCTTCCACGAGTTATTACGAACAATTTTGTAAAGATTTCCAGAAAAAGTTAATTGAAGTCATACCACCAAAAATCCATGGGCTAACAAATACCAATTGGTCTAAACACAGAAAAACAACAATGTCCATTGACAAAATATAGAAATAGTCTCTCTTGTTTCACCATTTTGTATACATAATAAAGGTGGAATCATATATAATCACAAACAATAAATTGCTTCCTCTAAAATAAATTCACAACTATCACAATCTGAAATCATCAACACTCATGGGAGAAGCAAATATTTAAAGCAAGTATCATTTTTTTCTGATAAATTAAAAAATCAAGCACCATGCTGGAATGCACATACAGTAACAAGTTCGTGATGATTTTATGGAGAAGTTGAAGTTGCAAGAGTCGATCAACGAATGCCTTTGTTGCAAATCTTCTTATCTCCTCTGTGTTTAATTGGTATAGCAGGGCTGTGGTACAGCTTATTACTTCGTGATAAGACGGACTAGTTGACAGCTCCATTCACATATTTCTCAGCAATAAAGGTGTTTGTGGGGGCAATCTCGATTTTTGGTGGGCCTGAATGTCGCCTTGTAATGGCTGGTGAAGGTGAGTAAGAGAGTCGCTTCTTCACAGAGGCTGCGGATCCCTTTGCTGGTGGTGTGCCATTTTCCACGCCCAATGGACTCTGCAACCGTGTTGTTCTTGCTTTTGCTGACTGAGTGGATGCCATATAACTTGGTACAGATGAGCAGCTTCCCAAGCTCTCATCATCTCTTACTGATGATCCTGCAATGCTATGCCTCCTGTTCATTTCTGATTGAACACTAAATACGCTTCGTGTGTCATCTTCTTGATTTATTGCACTGACTCTTGCACTTGCTGGTTTCAGTTTTCTAGCTGTGGATGGCTTGGACGGGGTAGTAGGAGACTGGCGGCTTGAAGGACGGTTTGGTTTTTGGCTGGAAGGAGAAGATGGGAGTTCAGAATTCAGCTGATGCCGGGCAAATGCCTTGGTAATTTCTCCTCCAGCAATGCTGATACAGGAACTTCTAACGGACATTTGATCAGTTTTTAGTTCTTTCTCGGACATGGTTTGGTTTTCCCTAGACCTAGAACCCATCCACCGCTCTAACCAGCTCCAACCCCACTGAGGATTGGTTGGATCCATAAACAACAAATTGGTAGCTCTTGATGACTTCTTCCAGGTTTGCTGTCCAGTCAACATTTTTCACATAATCAATGACTAGTAACGTCGTTAGAAGCTCACGAGGAAAATCATATATGTTTAAACATGGAAAGTTATTCCTTTGAAGATATGCATTAGTTATTGGTTAATACAGAAAATTAAAGAGGAGTTGAAGCCAAGATATCAGCAATAATATCATCATTAAAATTTCGATTTTTCCTTCTTTTTTTTTCTTTGGTAGATATCATTGTAAAATTTTGACGGTACGAAAATATGACTTTAAGAAGCATCTCCTTGACACATCGGTAGAAGGCTACATACTTCACCATTTGCCGACCACACAACATAGCCCTGGGAATTGAACTGTCCTCTTTCACAATGTTAACAGTTGTATATTAAAAAAAATGATTAATGTAGTACCTGGTGGGAATATGAATAGGCAAGTGCTCTTTCTCGTCTCATTGCAGCTTCATATCTGCCGAGCAAACTTGCTTCAATTTGCTCCTTTGATTGTAGAGTATCATCCCATTCCTCCCCTCTCTATCATAACAGCAAACATTAGACGAAAAGCATTTAAAAACCTCACACATCCTTAGATGGGAGGGGACACCCTCCACCCCAAATCCCCAAAGCAAACATAGAAAAAGAATGAGGGATCAACTTGAGCTGATAGCACAAAATATATTACAAGATCTAAGCCGGTAAATATCAGATATAGCATATTGTTAAAATCGCAAAAAAAGACATTCATAAATTGCACCTTAAAGCTTTTGTTCACAAATTTGGGACAAACAGAACTGGTCCTGGTGAAATTTCCAAACACAATTTCTTTTACTGTCCAACAACTAAAGTTACCAATAAACTTAACTAGAACACTGTCACAGTTGTTTTGAGAACAAATCCATCTCAGTTAATCTAATGGAAAATGAAATTCCATTATTCCAGCACCAAATCCATTACTTTGAAAAAGTTGGAATTAAGGAAGAATACTGACCCTCAAACTCTCAAGTTCTTTTGCATGTTTCTGCATAAGCTGCCTCTGGAGAGTTCTGTTCTCCTCCAACAACCTGCTCCTTCTAGAACTAATCTGATTTTGCGCACGAGATAAAGTCTGCATGCATTTCAGAGTATTTGCAGTTTGCCGTTTGACAGTAGGTCCATCAACTAATGTTTTGAGTCTGACAAGTCCTCTTAAAGCTCTCAATGCCCTTCTGGCCTGCAAATTTTTCACAAGTAAAATGAATCAGCAAACTAGCTTTCTATTGTTTTTTCTTACTGAGAAAATCACGTCTATTATAAACTAGCTGAAAGAAATTATCCCGAAAAGGGAAAAATAACTTGAAATGACAAAATATGAGAGTGAAAATGCATACCAGATATCCTCGAAATGTTGTCTGAATCCTGATTGCAGCTATTTCCTCCTTGGATTTGCCTGTAAATTGATTGACTGTAGTTAATCGAACAACCTCTGCTGCAGCCTGGGCAGCTGCAACAGCCGCTTCGGCTGCTGCAGCTGTAGCTACTGCAACGGAATACACATGTTTAGTCTGTTCTTCTTCCACTTCAGCAAGTTTGACCTCTTCCACTGGAGGAACAGGTTGAGGAGGAGACATTGAGGCAACCACCAAAGTTGAAGAATCCGGGAGTGGCTGCTTTTCTTTCCCAAACCATTTCTTCTTTGATTTACTATCCTTCTGAAATTACGCTCAAGAAATGTCAGGCACCAGTTATATGTGTTGAAAAAAATCTTACGTCAAGCTAGAAAAATTACTAGTATATGATTGTTTCAGCATAACCTTGTCAGTCTTTTCCTTAGAATTTGGGCTTAAAGCCTTCTTTACTGAAGAAAACCAGCTTCCTTTCTTCCCCATCTTCTCGTTCGACAAATTACCTTATCTAGAAGATAAAACACACTACATTACAGGATGATTCAACCTTTTCAACTAGAGATTCAGGTAAACTTAGTAAGATAACAGAAAGAGAAATATTCAACCTAATGCCCAGAATGTGCTTGGTATGAAGTATCATGTGAAAGATCACAATTTTCAGACTAATGTACACATGCATTTGGCAATGAAATTCTGGAATACAAATTCAGGTATTCGAAAAACACCAAAAAGTTGTTTTCACTCCAAATTACTCACAAAAATTCAGAAACAACTCCAATTTTCAAATATCATTTTCCATTTTGAAAACAATAACTATGTTTTCAAATACTCACAATTTTCATGGTCAAATACATATGCTTGTGTTTAAGGAGAGAAGTGGGCAAGGAGAAGCTAAAATCACCACAAGGTACAAGTTGAAAAATGAAATAACTGAAAGAGCTATGAATAATACTTGTATGTTTTAACCAAGTTACAGTTTTACCTGAGCCTAGATTATCCAAATCTAATTTTTTTTAACCACAGATACAAGCAATCAAGATTCTGAATCCATAAAACTAGGCTACTAACAAGAGTATCTCATCAATCCATAAACTGACTCTCACACTCAATACTTCAAACAAAAAAGAAAAAAATACAAACTTGGAAGATAATGCACCTATAGCCTCAAGAACATATTTGAAAATGGAAAGCATTTGAACAATGACATATCAATTAGCTCAAAGATCTCAACTTTTCAGAAAACTATGCACTACCCACAAACCAAAACAGCAAGAACTTCAAGAAAACCAGAAAAAAACATCAAATTTATTGATTTGAATAATACCCTTTAAAATTGGAGCTTCAGAGATCTCACAAAAGCTTCTATTCTTCAAAGACTGCAGCTTTTTTCTTTTTTACTGTGTCAAGAATAGTCACAACAATGTGGCATCTTCTTCTTTCTCTTCTGTAACAGAAAACAAAAAGATAAGAAAATAGTTGGCCCCCTCTATCTTTTGACCCTTTTTTGCATTTGAATAGTGAGTAGTGAGAGAGAGAAAGTAGATCTATCTTGATTAAAGAACAATTCCAACTAATGAATTGAGAGAAATTGAAAGAAGAACAGCTGGTTTTAGCAAGTGTGGGGGAGCTGGAACAGTGGACCCTACAATAAATTATCAGATTCCCCACAACCTCAATATTTTTGTACTGTTTGGTGAACAATGATTAAGCCGACACAATTTTCATTGTACCGTTAAGCATTGATGGCGTCAGTGAACAAAAGTTTTTACACAATTTGAAGCAGGGATAATTTAACAGGGAGGCTTAATAATGAAAATTCATAAATTATAATGTCGTCTATTGATCAGTTCGATTTTTAGTTAATGGAAAAGGTGTTATCACGTGAATATGAGGTTACGGATTCAAATTTTAAAAATATTCTGTGAAATAAGATTGCGTAAAATAGATCATTGTAGTCGGATCCCTTTCAGGATCCTACGCATAGCAGGAGCTTTAGTGCGTCACATCTGTGCATAATAGTTCGATATTTTATTTAACCAAAACCAATAAAAGAAAATCTTATAAGATTATATATATGCACAATGTTCATGAAAATAAAAATAGTAGCAAGAATAGAAGATAGAAATAGTACCAAGAATAAAAGTTCAACACAAATTTCTCCATTGATTTTTTTTAAGACATAATTATTTGATCTAAAGACTCATGAATAGAAATAGTAACAAAAATAGAAGTCCAATACAATTTTTTTGCATTGATTATTTTTATTTAAGATATAATTATTTGATCTAAAGACTCATGCAAGTATAAATTGAGGAAACAATATTAATTATTTTTTTTGGTTACAATCTAATCTAAAATTGAGAAGAAAGAAGGTAATACTAAGTTACGTTGAAAAGAGGGAAGGTGTCGCAAATTCGCAATACAGACGGAGCGATGGTAGTTTGTTACCTACGGCTGGCCGGAAAAAATAATTAAAATTTAAGAAATCGAATTGTTAAAATGTTAAAGTCATTGTTATTTATAATGAGTAAAATAGTTGTAATTTTAATATAATCTCATTGAGTTATTGGGTTAATCATTAACGAAAATCATAAAATTGAAACTCAAACCGATAACACAATAAGAAGTTTACAAAATTATTTAAAATTTGTTAATTCAATAACCCAATATCAACAAATCAATAATATTTTCTCGAGTCAATTTGTCAGTTAAATCAATTTTTGTACATCTCTAATAAATTGAAATGAGTTTAACTTTAATATTATATAAAAAAATATATATATTAAACCTAACTCAGCTTCAAAAGCTACCTAATATATAAGAGAAGAATTGCTCATATCTATGTAAGGAGTTCAAATTCTCCACATCTCATTGATGTTGACTTAATAATCTACTAATGCAAATTTAAATATATATTTTTTGATGAATTTATACCACCAGACAGTATATTTATCAATTTTTTGAAATTAAAATATGATATAATTTTTTTTTAACAGGAATAAATATAAACAAATAAGGCTAGATTTTTTCTTAGAAAACTTTAACTTATGCACCCTAAAAATCTTCATATCAATATCATTAGATTCTGGATGCTGCCATGTTGGATAAAATTTAAAACAAAAATTATTATTATCAGATAAAGATGGTGAATAATTTTAATGGAGTTGAGAAAAATAAAGGACTTGTGACAAAGTTTTAATAAAGCATTTATTCCTTCATCTCTTCTAAAAATAATGAAACAAGCATCATCAGTTATTACAATATCAGAAGTGGTCACAGAAACTGCATGTGGTCTGTCTTTTTGGTGTCTCAATGAAAAAATAATGAAACAAAAATAGAATACAAAGTCAGAAATTTAAATTTCATCTTAGCTGACTAGTAAACAGTTCAATTTTGATTTACATCTGCACATCTTTAAATTTTTTGTGTCACGTCAGAATCGAATGTTCATTAGAGTGGAAGATACAATGAGGACAAGTTAGAGTGTTTAGTTATCAGTTAAGATTAAATTAAGGTATATAGATGTGCACTCATAAAGTTTAAGTACTTACTTACGAGTCGAACATAAGTTTAAATGCAAAGTAAGGTTACATATAATAAATCTTTATAATCAGGTCCATCTTCGGACCCTACGTATAGTGAGAACTTTAGTGCACCAGATTTACCCAGATGGTGAATGACCAACATAGGATATATGTTGTTAGATGATTGAGAATTTGAGATCTCTTCACCCTTATTCATAGGTTTTAGATATCTTGACTCTAGAGGTTTTGGACTAATTTTAAACTTATCTGCATATCTTATACCAAGCCAATGAATATATCATGTTTAGTTATAAGATGTAAATATTCGATATAGATAAATTTTACGTGCACATCAGTCAAACCTTCCCACTGTACGTTCTCTTACACCTTGTTTGGATGGTTGTTACCCGTTGCATGTGTTGTATTGTATTATTTGTCTAATTATAATATTTATTTTGACTGTTATTTAAATTCTATTGTATCGTATCATATCGTTTAAATTCATATATCGTTAAGTCATGGAGAAAAGATTCATTTTATAAAACAACCGATTTGATGTGATCCTTAATATTTTCTTCTCATTTTGTCTTTACTTATTATGTAATAATCCTATTTTATCATTAACCCTACCTTTTCATAGTAGCTTTACCCCATACCCTATAATTTCCTGTAGATTTATTATTAAAAAATTATGGATCGTGACACTATATAACGATTGAGAACAATATAATCTATCCAAACATTATATTTATCAAAGCAATACAGTACGATAGAATTCAATACAATACAATATGACACATCATGAAACAATACATTATAACCATCCAAAGAAAGTGTTAATATCTCTATATATTTATTTATTCACAAAAGGAGCTGAAATTTATATGCACACTAATTTTGCTCCCTAACCAAAAGACAAAACTATATAATATATCTGCAAAAATAGTTAATGGTGGTTGGATATCTAATTATTCACTCCTAATTAAATTATACTTAAATGGTGTTGTTCAACCTTTCCATCACATTTTTTTAATCATTTAGCCACATTGGTTGTAAAATTAGCTGTTATTTTCTTGTTTTCTTAATTAATTAAGGTTTAGCAGGTAGAATTGGTTGTCATTTAAATTATAACCCTTGGGGATATAATTAGTTGTTGCTGTTCTAGTAATTGACTGTCCAAACTCAATAATGTTTTCTACGAGGTAGTGGTAAGGTCTGCATATGTTTATCTTTTCTAGATCCTACTTATAAGATTTCACTGAATTATGAATAGTTTACAAAAAGTTGCTTTATATTTGATAGTGGAATTATTTTCTATTCTTTTTTTATGAATTTATTATCATTCAAGAATATTATTGTGATTAATGAGTCGAAGATTTGCTTGGTAATTTATTCCTCTATAAACCCAATATGGAAGATGTAAGATGCATAGTTGACTTTTAAGAAATTTTAAGCAATACTTAATGGGAAAAAAAAATATTGGCATTAAAGTAGAAACATGGTCTATTAACTAAAGTTTCTCTTGGGGATGAAAAATATATTTATACAGTTACATGAAATGATACTAGATACATGAAATTGATATATACATCTACACTGAATATATTGGTGCATATTAGATTTTCAATACATTGATACCTAAAATTGTAAAATACAGACTTTTATATGATCTTTTTAAGGATACCATGATGATAAAAGCCAAAGTATTGTCTTTAAATGAAGACTGGATTTTATAAAATAAAAAAAAATAAATTAGGGGTAGGGGAAGGAGAAATGGGAAGGGAATTACAATGTGGAGAATCGAACTCTCACCAACAAGGTGGGAGTTCAGGTAGTCAACCAACTCAGCTACTGAGATTCTCCAGTGAAGACTGGGAATATCATACAAACTGCTATATTTGAAACTTGAAGATTTTGTGGGAGAAGAGAATAGGTGTAGGAAAAATAGTGTGTGTGTGTGGTGGGGGTGGGGGAAGAATACAACAAAAAGAACAAAGAGGAGAAACATATTGAATCTTTAACACATATCTAGTGACAGATCCTTTTTTCTTTTTTAGGTGTTAGAAACATACTAGTACAACATTGGAAGCTTGTTACATCCATGATCCACCCTACCTCAACTCTCAATTCAATAAAAACTACATCTGGAAAACCTGATAATCCAAATTCAGATAGCATAAAACCATGTAATTGCTAATCTATAATATATGCACATCTTGGTGAGCCACAAGCTTCACAGTAGTTAGAGAACAAAGTCAGCTGGCACATGAACATCTTCTTATTCATCAAGACCATATTCTTCTCCAAAATAATTATCAACCAACTCATTAGCCATACTCCTGAGTTCTTCATTTTCATGAAATTGATATCTTTCCATTGCATCAATACCATCTTCCCTTTCAACGAGCTTTGGACCCTCTCCATTCGGCATTCCTCTCAAGACCTGTAAAAAAGACGAGTCCTAAAATTATCCCAAGAGACAATGGGCTCTGGTTATGCAGTTAGGATAACTACTATCCATTGTGTACATATCAACATACAATCGAAACAACGCAAGATAGCAAGTCAGCCAGGGCATAGCTACATGGTCTGAAGGGGGTCAATTGAATCTCTTTCGTTGGAATGTGCAAATAGAGTAAGAACAACTTTTTTGTTTTTGTATGTTAGAATAGGAATAGGTAAATACAATCCTACTTAGAATAGAAATAGGAATAACAATAGTATATAGAATCCTATT
>JBCEWC010001941.1:0-37341 GCA_038996855.1 Solanum aculeatissimum | reverse complement strand
TAAATTTATTTATGCAATATATAATAAATTTACAAATATATATTTAAATAGAAAAAATACACTACCATACTTAACAAGTATATATTTAAATATCCAATATACACTACCAAACTTACTACTACCCATTTACTTTCTACTACCCCTACTTACCCCCCAAAAATGGTTATTTCTAATATTAAACCATTCAACTAATTTATTTATTTTTTGCACTTGAATATAGTCATATTTGCAAAATTGTCTATTATAGTTGTTTAGTTACAGAAGTCTAATGCTTTGATTTAGTAAAATTATTGGTTGTAGGAATTCTACTACTTTGATTTAGTAATATTCTTCAGTTCGATGTACATCAATGTGTTCAACTATTGATGTAGCCCAAACTACATTCGGTTACTGGATTAAAGCGATCGATGCAAAATACAATAACCAACAAGGTTGAGGTTGAATCTCACAGAGAGAGCATACTAGAGTTCTTTTATAATTTGATGTTGACATTCAAAGCAACAACTGTTATTATAATATGACTTTTGTTTTTATGAGTATCTACTAACTACTCTAATTACTTGGATTTTTATCAATAATAAATACAAACTAGGTTTATAGTTCTTAGAAATCGAAACTCAAACATGTACTTTACCATCAATTCATTCAATTGTGTTCACTGTGCAAAACTGACAAATCTATAAGTCTCCTAAAGTCTCTCGACTCAATTAAGAGAATATCATCCTAAGTCCTTCAAATTAATTTGTCCATTCATCAAAAGTCTCAAATAAACTATGCATAATCGAGCTCATGTTATTAGATGGTGGTCGGTAGCGCCAATTACTTATTAATGGTCCTTTTCCTAATTTGCACCTCTATGATCAAGCAAGTAAGAAAGTGGGCAAGTTCTTTAGAATGTTGTCAACCATTCAAGGAAAATGTTAAGTAACGAAATTTAATACACAATGATTATCCCTTCATGAAAAGATATTAATTGCAAGGTATTCATAATCATCGTTCTTTCTAAGGAGTCGTTTGGTGTGAGCCATAAGGCATAATAATTTCAGAGATTATAATATAGGACTATTTTATCCTGTGTTTGGTTAGAGGTATTATGCAGTCCTAGGATTTTAATCCCACCATTTATATCTTAGGGCCCAAATGACCCCTTCTTATTATGAGAATGTATATAACCCTATTCCGGTCTGGTCCGGTATGGAATGAACTTATAATCATGAAATCGACTCGATCATCATATTATAAGTTTGTAACCCTAGTCCATTCCCATTTTGGGCGGAACAGATCTACTAATTCTTTGATTCCAGTTAGTAAGAGGGATCTTGAACTAAGAAATAGACCCTAGAAGCTAAAAAAGGCTATCCTGAGCAATTACAATAATCGGGTTCATTGATATTCCTGGTATAGTAGATGCTATCACACATACAATCACACTCAATTTGATGGAATTGTTTGATCTTGAAGGGATCTTTTATAACTTCGCTCGTGGTGGAATAAGATATCTCATATACATGGTGAAATAACTTATCCAAGGATAACTTATCCCAGAATAACTTATCCCAGAATAATTATTTTGGGATAACTTGTTCTCAAATAAACGACTCCTAAGTTCTTTAACCCTAGTTATGAGTTTAGCTACTCAGATAACTATAATAAATCAAATTACTCATAACTCAAATGTAGAAGAAAATAATAATGACCTTTGATTAATGCAATTCTTGAAAGAAAATCTTGTTTAATCCACAATAACATAAAAAAGCTATGAAGTACACTAATGTCGCTCGAACTACACCTCTTTCAAGTTTGAAGTGTAGGTGGTCATCAACAAAGTATAAACCCAATAAGAGTTGGGGTTGATCCCATGAGGAGCAATATGAGAGTGATTAATGAAACAAAGAATTACAATCTACAAATGTGAATCTGATATGACAGGAAAATTCAAGTAACAATCTAGAATAAGGAAATCATGAGGAACCGAGGTAAGGAGCTATCAAGAAAGGGATCAAAGGATATGGAGGAATGGAAAATTAATCAAAATTCAAACGATCCATTGCACATAGTTTCATACAATCTCTATTGATAGACTAGAATTTCTAGTAACTATAATCATTAGTCAATTAATTGTAGCGCTTCATATGAATTGGTGAAAATTTCACACGCATTTACACAACCAAAACATCCAATACCTTAGTTAGTTGAATCCAACTAAGACTTCAACCAAATCAACAAATTACCTACGACTATCATTCAATCCTTCCACTTCAATTACTCAAGTTAGTGTAGCAACTGAAGATCTAAACTAGATTCAAGTTCGCTATCTCAAGTCATCAATTATAGGTGAAGGAAAACATGAACCCAAAATCAATTAAGAAAAATTAGAACAATTAATGAAAGTTCATTTGATATATGAGACAATAATCAGCTAATTGCAAAAGCATAAGTTTCAAATCAATAATCCAACAGTAAATCTCAGTCCTAAGATCAATCACCTCTATAATTTTTACAATACAAATCAGAAAAATAAAGAAGGAATGAAAGATAATGCAATTTAAGCTCACAAACTTCAGTCCGAAAAGGAATTATAATAAAACTTGCTCTCAAATTCTAACTTCAAGCTAAGACTTCTACTCCAAGGTTTGTATTCTCTGCATACGGGTTTCCCTCTCCAAATATGGTTGATGCATACGTGTATAATGGAATAAGGATAAAAAATCATGAAATTCTAATTTTATCCAGTCGCTTGATCAACTCTTCATTGCGGTTGCACACTATGGACCGCGAAATCAACCTTGACTATACTATTGCAATTGCGACATTTAGCCATGCGATCACGAAGCATTACTAAAGTGTTGGTCGTGATCACGATAGTTGACTTCATGATCGCAAAGAACAATTGTGCTGCTAGGTCCAAATGTCTAGTTTCAGCTTTCTTTTTCTCAAACTTTTGCTTCAACTTTCAATCTTTTCATCAGAACTCATTGCAAACCTCAAATACCTGAAATAAGCACAATTCAAAGGATAATTAGCCTCGTTCTTTAGATTAACAACACAAAGTCATGAGAAAAAAGATCTATAAATGAGTCCAAATTGTCCACTCATCAACAATCCCAACTAAAGACTTTGCTTGTCCTCAAACAAATCAAAACCAAAACCACAAGAGGCATTCAAGTTTAGCACACCACATTTCCATTTCTACCAACGCCTCAAGATCTTCACTTTGGTTGATACTAACAAAGAGTCCTCACAAAAACTTTTCACAAAAGAATTCCCTCATACTCATGATGTATTTTTCAAGAATCAAGAATCATCAAGTGACAACAACTCAAACTCAAGAAGTGACTCAACTCATTAGCCCTTTTGCATGTTCACTTGACTCAATTACCAAAGTTTCACCACTTAATCAAATACATGCCCTCACAAGAAAAGAAATGTCTCAAATACTCATAAAGTATATACAAACTAGGGAGAAAAGTACAAAAACTCACACTCACGATAGAGCATCTCATGAACACAAATATTACACCATAAGCTTGCCTATATTTTCAATCATCATTGACTCAACTTCATTTAGTTAGAAATCTCAAAGGACTTTGTTAAGCTTACAATGTAGGTTTGGGGAATGGTAGGATACAATTTGGGTAAGAGTGGCTACTTCCTCCTTGAACTCTACGTACAATTCAATTATTACCAATTTGTCCACTCTTTTCTTCATGTTTCAAACAAATGAACATTTCAAGTTCTCATTTCCATTCTAGATTCCCCACATGCAATCATTTTCTACTTTTTAGAGAATTTTGTTTATTCACTTTCTTTTCTTCTTTTTCAAAACCTTTTCTTTCTTTATGACTTATATTTACTCCATTTATTCATATATCAAACTCTCATATGATAGGCATTCTTCCTATGATTCTCCTATATCACGACAACTTAGGCTTTTAGCCTCTATTTCTCAACTTCAAGTTTAAGAAGGGTAGGTTTCAAAAGAAAAATATATTTTCAAAATAGTCAAGGCTTGTAATAAGATTGTTAATAAAAGGTATTAAGCCAAAGGGGGCAATAAGGATGTATTTAGTAAAAAGGTGGGATCTTTATGATAAGTATACTTCAAAAATAATCAAAGAATGCCGAAGGTTATGTTTCTATCCAAACTCAATTAAGACCAACATTTTAAGGCCAATTGGAAGGTTCAAGGTGGTACAAGCGAACACGTGGCATATTCAACGACTCACCACACATGACATGGAAATCAATCAAAATGGACCAAAATCTTATTTCCTTTTCAACACACAAGTGACATCTAACACT
Source organism: Solanum aculeatissimum (assembly GCA_038996855.1). Lineage (NCBI taxonomy): Eukaryota > Viridiplantae > Streptophyta > Magnoliopsida > Solanales > Solanaceae > Solanum > Solanum aculeatissimum. The sequence continues at coordinate 33,039 of JBCEWC010001941.1, read as the reverse complement.
TAAACCGCTAACGAATCAAAAGTTACAAAAAGAATCGTAAGAGGTGTCACAAAATCATTCTAAACATACTTACTTTCAAAAATGGAGGAATATGTTTAAAATATTTTTCACATGCAAGACTATGTTCTTAATATCAACCAAGGCATAACTTCCTAAAAAGACAATGATTTCACCCTTAAGAAAGTCGTCATTTGATCCATCATTATGAAAACTCATACATCCATTTAGGACCAACTACTAACATATCATTGCTTATGGATACTCAGACATCACCACATGAAAACACTCAAACACGCTCATAACCAATCAATGATTTACCCTCAAGAAAGTCATCTATCTATCATAAGGTATCACCAATCAACACAAAATAATAAAAATTAAAATTTTAAAAGCAGCTACCAAATAAATGAAAAATTAACAAAATTAAAAAATAAAGAAAACTAATCCATAATGTTTCAACACAAGCTCGACAAGGGCACATCATAAGAAAAAATTATCAAGGCCCGATAAGGGCACACAATCTCATCTCAACAGTCAAATCAATAGTAACAAGACAAGTCATAAATAAATATTCAAAATGACAATCCTGATATCAACATACACATAAGCATACCCTACGAGAAGCAACCCAACTAAAAATTATATTGTGTCATCACAGTATAATCACCAAATAAAAAGAAATTATGGGGGACTCCCTAGACTACATCATTCATAGCTCAATCCAGAAGGGAAAGACAAATCCTCGTCACCATCCGAGGAGCTAGAAAAACATAAGCTCCAAAGCTTGTTCATCATCTTGCTCAGAAACTTGTTCTTCTTCTTTTCATTCTTCTTGATTTTTCGTTAGCTTTGATCGATCTTTCTTTACCACTGACTCATGTGCTCAAGTCAATCACTCATCGCTCTCTAGGCAGCTACAACTAAAGCAAGTGTAGGTTGAGGGTTGCCCTTAAAAGTGGGCCCCCCAAATGGGCCAGTGGGGATGCCAGCTATGTCACGACCCAAACATAGGGTGTAGGTACGACATGGCAAATGGGGAGCCCGAAGGTACCTAAACATGCCTCATAGTATCTACACGCACATCCTTGGTTAAGAAGAGTGAATATTAAATACTAAATAGTTCTAGGGGGATTTGGGACTTAGGAAGCACTCTATGGGGAGTAGGGAACACGGGGTTTCCATCATGCATCCATGTAATATAATTCTAAAGGACGGGAACATAGGACACATTCTACAGGGAGTAGGGACTTAGAAATTTCTAAATCTTGCCAATATCATCACAAGTAACAACCAAACATGGGATAATGGCTAGGGGGAAGTCTCCATAAATACAAGAATATCGCATAATATGTACATAGCATGATGTCCAACAATATCTCTAACCATACATGGGACGGGGGCCAAGACATGTCCCAGGCTCACCCTCAAAAGTAAGTAGAAAAATAGCGAAGTCTTAACATAATCAAGATAGAAAATGGGCATTGTCCTCAAAATGGAGGACTCATTGCAAGCCAAGTCTTTAAAAAATCAAACTAGCCACGAGGAGGTAGATGGATAGGAGCTCCGGTCCCTAAATGGTTAGATCATGTAGGCAAAAAGTATATGTTAGTAGTTTGAATGTACTAAGTATGCGGAGTGCAATGCAACAAGGAAATCATAAGCGATAATAGACAAGATGCATATTCATAATCAAGGGAAATAAGATCAATATGACATGACGAACAATGTCTTAATCAAAACATGCATGGAGAAAAAGTGTAATATCATAATAATGAAACATATATATGTGGGAAGAGACCTTAACTGACACATAAGGCCATGCAAACTATGACCTTGAATCCCGATATTGCCTCCACACTGAAAAAGGAGTAGTCTACTTGCCAAGGTAAACTATACCTCACCTTATGGAATCCTACCCATTTCGAAGAGTGCTTTACATGAACCTTATGGGAACATACCAATTTTAGTGATTAAACATAATATGGAGCTATATGTAGATCCACTAGCTAATACATAAATCCTACAGTAGCACGTAGTTAAGGAAAAATAGAAATCTACCAAGGTCATCTCTATGCTAAGTCTAATCCCACGAGATACATGAACATAAACATAGTTATAACATGCACAAGCTTATAAATCATAATACCATGACAAGAGCAGCTCATTAAAAATCATAATCATCATAAGAAGGGCTTCATAATCTCATATAATATTTCCATGTAAGCATAACATGCACGATATCCCTCAAAATTCATAATTCTCATGAATTTGTATTTTATAAGGTAAAAATTTTCATCAATTTTAACATGTAACTTTAGCTCAACAAGGTGGGTTCATGCATGGAGACATAAAATCATGAAATAGAAAAGTAACATGCATAAATAAGATAGATCATGACCATTGGAAATATTCAAACAACCCACCATAGATAAAGAAAAGCTTAGTTAGAGAATCATAAAAACCTCTCTTAAATCATAAGTTTATCATGACATTTCATTGCATAATAGTATACAAAGCTAGAATATAATAAAATACTCCATTATATCAACATATGAAAAAAGTTCATGCTTTTTCATAGATCACCCATAACTTAAAAATAAATGGAGAAGAGGAATGATTGAGATTTGTGAAGAAAAGGTCTTCATAAATCAAAACCTACATACCTTAGTGTGATTTAATGGAAGAAATCTAGTTTAGAAGTAAGGAAACTCGAAACCCTAGCTTGCACCTTTCACTTGAATACCTTGGATGAACTTGAGAGAGTTTTAGGGGAGTCTAGACTTAGGTCATTTGAGAATGAGTTGAAATGAGATAGGTTAGGGTTGTATAAGGTTGGAAAGGGCTGATTTTAGGGCTTAAATGATGTAGCATAGGCATAAAATACTAGGAATTATCAAAAATACCCCTGTTTAAAAACCTGTTGGACCAAACCACAAAACCCTAGTTATGGGTCACGGGTCGTAGAAAGAGGGTCTCATTCTGTTGGTTTTTCACCCCTCATAAGGCTTCTCTGGAACTCCATCGATGAGCCCTTCCATAACTCGTAAAATAGGATTCGAACTGTCCTGTTGTTCGTAACTTGAATGTTCAGAAAAACTTGTTTTTCACCAATATGGCCACTGTTCTATGAGCACATACCACGACTCTTAGAACCATCTACAACTCGTGAACACCCTTTGTATATTGAGGGTCCCTAAAGTTTGGCTACTAGAATTCGCACCCTTGGATCAACAAAACCTAAGTACGACATGTAGTTCCTTCTACGAACCGTAAACCCCACTCATGAACCATACTTACACTCGGTAAAATTTCCAACCTTGCACTTTTCATACCCTCTAACATGTGGGGCCTTACAATATCTTCTCTTTGGAAACTTTCATCCTCGAATGTACTAAGTGCAAGCTCTAAGGAACAGGGTGAATCTTACAATTTGTTATGCATGCATGGATGCAACTTAAATATCATGAAAATTTTCAAATTCATTCTTCAAATATCATTTATAATGCAGCCTCATAAACACGTAATTAAGCATGGATGACATGAAAAATGATATGCAAGGAAGTGGAGGCTTTCAAGTAAGAAAACTTGGTAACTTAAGCTTGATTAGAGTGGAAGATATAGGGGTATCGCTTCTCCATATCTTCTTTCACTTCCTATGTGGTGCTTTCAACTAGTTGATTCCTCCAAAGGACTTTAACAGATGCCACATCTTTATTTCTCAACCTCTTGACTTGTCTATCCAAAATTTCAACTGGGACCTCTTCATAAGTCAAATTATCCTTAACATTCATCACTTCTAAGGACACAATGGAACTCGAGTCACCAACACACTTCTTTAGCATCGAAGCATAGAAGACCGGATAAACCATGCTCATCTCCATAAGAAACTCTAACTCATATGCAACTTTACCGACATGTCTCATGATTCGGTAAGGCCCTATATACCTAGGGATTAACTTCCCCTTTAAACCAAAACAAACCACACCCTTCATGGGAGGAACCTTTAAATACACTCAATCATTAACTTTAAATTCAAGGTCCCTTCTCTTAATGTCGGCATAAGACTTTTTCTGACCTTGGGTCGCCCTCAATCTCCCTTTTATCAACCCTACCTTCTCCAATGCCTCCAAGACCAAGACCAGACCTATCAAAGCCATTTACCCTACTTTGAACCACCCAACTAGGGATCTACATCGCCTCTCATACAACACTTCAAATGGTTCCACCCCGATGCTAAAGTGGTAACTATTATTGTAAGTGAATTCAATGAGTGGAAGATGCTCATCCTAACTACCCTTGAATTTCAACACCCAAGCTCTAAGAATATCCTCAAGGGTTTGAATGGTCCTCTCGGCTTGACCATCCATTTATGAGTGAAAGATCATGCAAAGCTTGACTTTAGTACTAAGGTCTCTTTGGAAATATCTCCAAAAGTGAGAAGTGAATTAGGCACCATGATGAGTGTACAATTAACACTCATTTCTTACTCTTTTATTATGATTTTGTCTTGTTAATTTCATAAATTAAGGCTAATTATACTTTGAATGGTGTATATTTTAGGTACATATGATGTAAACAAAGATTTTGCTGGAAAAGATTGAGTATGGAACTGAATTGGAGCAAAACAAAACTGCATTAAAGGCAACATGTACTTGGCAACATTAACTCTCTATGAATGCGACCTTCAAGTCTGTGAACGTGAAGTAGTGGATCATGAAGGGGCACAAACGCGCCATCCTAGGGTCATAGGTGGAGCAACAGATGAATACACTCCGTGATTGTGGAATACTTAGGCACGAACGCAGAGGTTTATGAAATATTGACCACTATGAATACAATCAAAGCTCTGTAAACACGGAGTACTAATGCTACCAGTGTTAGGTAAATTCGTAAAAGCATCATTTTAACCCAAATTAGATATACACACTCCTAGCCCTTGTTCTTCATACTTTGGATACCTGGAAAGGAAAATTCATACGATTTTGAGAGAGAATACACACCTTAGTGTAGACTTTTAGATTGGGTGAGGATTTAGAGCAAGTTGTCTACAATTTCTTGAGTGGATTGAAGAGTGTGAGCTTTATTTGTATTAATCCTTCACTCACTCTTTCTTTCCTTATTCTTGAATGTATAAATTGTAGATTTAAATTAAGTTGGATGTTAATTTATTTATGGATCTAGATTGATTCTCTTATTTTCATGCTTAGTTGATTATTTACTTGCAAATCAAGTGGGTTTCTCCCTAAATTGTTATGATTAGACTAAATTAATTTATGGGTTCATCTTTAGCCTATAATATGAGATCACAAACTTGAATTTAGCTTAGATATTCAATTATTGCATGAGAGTGTGTATTTGAAGTGTAGGGTTTTTATGATAGTCATGGGTTCATGTGTTGAGTGCCTTAATCAGACTCAACGACTAAGGTTTTAAGGGTTTTACTATTTAGTTGCTCAAACCAAGTAGTTTTTGAGTGATTTGCGTATAGAGGTTGTAGCAAGCTCTTATGAAACATCATTATCATCGTAGTTGAGGTAGTGATTACAAGCAACCTAGCCTACCCATAGAGTTTATTTGATGCTAAGTGTGATTGATCGATTGAGCTTTGATTGACTCTCATATTCCCTATCCTTGCTTCCTTTCTTGATCAATCCTTGCCGTATTTCCCTTAGAAGATCATAGCTTAGAACTCCCCCATTAGTTAATAATTGTGATGTTCACTTGTTGAGTTGAAGTTGATAGCTATTAGTCCTTGATTGATTTGAATCGCCGCCATATTGTTCCTTGTGAGATTCGACCCTTACTTTTTTGTTAGGTTATTAACGATCGTCTTTGCTTCCTTCGAGTAGTAGGTTTGAGAGATATCAAAAATGGTGTCATTGTTGGAGAATAATAGGCATATGAGTCGATTTAGGACTTGTAGTTTACTATTTTAATTCGATTTGAGAATACTTCTTTTTATTCTTTTTCCTTTTGATTATATGGTTGATTGTGATGAATCGGTTGATGAGTGTGAGCCCTTTTTCTATCTCCGTCTAAGTGGAATATTCATGTTGGGTAAATTGGTATTAGGGATGTGAATGGAGAAATGGGTATTGTGGGCGAAAGTTGGCTCATGGACCTATTTCTTAAACTTGTTAATGAAGTGGCCCAAAGAAGTCAATTGCTCAACATGAGGGATGAATTTAACCTCTTTCTCATTGCTAGATGCTATGAGTTGGCCAAGTTCAAAATTTGGATTACAAGCTTGAGGACCAACATGAGGAAAAACAATGAGGTAAATGAGGCTCCTTATCCAATCATCAACAACTATGAGTTGAAATCTCAAGAAGAAGATGTGGTGCTTAATGTGAAGGAAATATTAGGTGAATGCATGCCATCAAGACCAATAATCATCCAAGAGGCCGAGATTGAGGAAATGATACTAAAGTTACAAGAAAAGTCCATGGAAATTATTAATAACAACTTTAGTTCATTTGAAATTGAGGGTGTCACTTGTTTGGGGGCCATGAAGTATGAAAATCAATATGAAAAAGGCCTCCTAATACTCTCATTTCTACCCAATGAGCCTAAAAGAAAAATTGATGTTAAGTTGGGTAGAAAATTCAAGTCCTCAAAATGGAGAGATCGAAAGAAAGTGTCGATGGTCTCCAATCATCCCCATGTGCTCAACTTGAAGGTCATCTTAAAGTTGGGGAGAAGATTCACTGCCTCAAATGGAAATACAAAAATGGGTGGTGAATCAATTTTGTTCAACTTTTAGTTCATTAGTTTAAATTTTTGCAATTTTAATTTTTAGAGTAGCTTCTTAATTTTAATTTTTAGTTCTAGCTAACCCCTATAATTTTTGAGTCTTTGGTAGTGGTTTGTGCAAATTTGGAAGTGAAAAATGATTGGAGTTGATGATTTGGGTGAAAACACTATCAAAAATTGAAAAAGGATGAGTTTGGGTCATTTTGACCCACTTTGGGGCCCAAGCATTGCCCATTGTTGAAGGACAAATTGTCGAAGTGGGCCTGGGTTCACCCAAAGTTACAAAAACTTGGCCCGGGTTTGGCACCTATTTAAGATCTACGAATGCGAAACAAGGGTCCGTGATCGTGGAAGTCAACTTTGTTGACTTTCCGTGGACGCACCCTTATGTCCGCGAACATGGAGTATGCATAGAAGGCAGATTGGTGCGAATGCACCTACTTTTCCATGAAGGCAGAGATCTAACAAGGAGCAGTAAGTGCAAAAACAAGTCACTTGTGACTTTATCTCACACTCTCAGAAAAAGAAAGCACGGGTGAAAGGTAATAATTTTTCATCATTTTCTTTCAAATCGGAATGCCAAGGAAATTTTTTTAAGCTTTCTATTTCATCCTTTTCGGTTCTTCATCTTGAGGTATGTCTATCCTACTCTTTCTCCATTCTCATTCATCAATGGTAACCTGTATAACCATGAAAATTTCTTGACAATGGTGATGCTACTTTGCTCAATCTTTCTTGCCATAGTTGTGAAATTTTCAAATCATATGGGCCTTGTCCATTGTTATTTTTTGGGCTTCATAATTTATTATGGTGGTGTCTCACCTCTAGGCGTCTTTAGGAGTCAATTCTTGGGCTAAAATATTGAAAAATTGCATGAATTGTGATGCTAAATTGTTGAGTGTTGCTTTGGTAGTGATTGTATATTGTTGGGAATAGATTTGGGGGTGATACTTTGTCAAAATGTTATAATGTGTGACCTTGTCAGGCTTGTTGATATTGTGTTTGGGTTTAGTTGTTTTAGTTAGATTTGGTAGCTTCTTGATTTTTTTCTTTTAGTGATGTGTATAATCGGCAGTTTCCGATGATGGATTGAGTGACAATAATTTTTAAGGGAAAATTGTTGATTAGGTGTGTAAGTGTGTGAGTTGGTTGTTGTCTTTGGTGAAGTCTGAGTAGTCATTGACTCTTGTTAGAGCTATACTGGTTTACTGTGACTTGATTGGTACCAATATATTTAGTCAAGTGTTATGAATTGTGAAAAAGGTATACCTCTCATATTTTTGAGATTTTAAATGGTTTTGGGATGATTGAGACAACACTTTGACTTTTTTTGTGACTGTTACTTTCTAGATGGATATAATTGACAAATGAGTCCCTCATGACTTGAGAGTAAAATTTGAACCTTTTGGGGTTGATTTGCAAGTCATGTGTGTGGTGAGTTTTGGTTTTGTTCCTTGTGTTCACTTATGTCACCTAAAACTTGCCCATGTAGTCTTAAAATATTGACTTTGATGGATTTTGGTTGGAAAATGAACTTAGGCATTCTTTGGTTAAATATTGAGTCCACTTAGCCTAAATATCCACCCTTTAGATTGATTTTATCCCTAGTGTCCCCTTTGAGCTTAATCCTTTCTATTGACAATCTAAATTACAAGTCTTTGCCCTTTTTGAAAAGATAACTTTCTTTTGAACCCTTATCTCTCCTTGAACTTGAGTTGTTTGTGATAAGTGAGGCTTTAAGCCTAAGTTGGGGGTGATGTAGGTAGGAAAGAAAGGGTATCTACCATTTGGCTTATCAAAAGAAAGAAAAGAAAAAAGAAAGAGTGTTTTCAAAATGAAAAGAAAAAGAAGAAAAAGTGCTTGAATGAAAAGAATCCTCCAAAAAGTTGAAAATGGTTACCAGTGGGACACCTAAGTTGGAAAATAAGGGTTAAATGCGCATTGGTGTGAAATGTAAAGAAAGGAGTGGAGAAGTTGAAAAGGAATGAATGTTGTGTGTAGAGTTTAAGGAGGGTTAGACATTAATATCTAAATTTTATCCTACCCAACCCCTAATCCTACATACAAGCCTAAAAACCCTTTTGGGACTTCAAACCGGATGAAGTTGAACCATTGTTGATTGAATGTTTGGGCAAGCCTATGGTGTGACACTTGCTGACATAAGATGTTCTTTTGTTGAGTGTGAGTGTTTGAGTCCTTGTCCCTTGTTCATTGTATAATACTTGTGTGTTTTGGGGACTTTCTTTCATTTTTGTGAGGACGTGCAAGTTGAAGTGGATTGGTGATGTTGAATCTCTTAAAAGATTGAGTCAAGTGGAACTTATTTAGTTGACTAGGAGTTTGATTCACTTCTTGAGAAGTTGTGTTGTCACTTGGTCATTCTCAGAAGTTGATTCTGAATTGAAAAATGTGATTTGAAAGTGAGGGAGTTACTTGATAGACATTCACATGTTTGTGCTAATTGTTGGTACCAACCATTGTCATAGTCATGGTTAGTTGATTTAAACGAGTTGGGATTGTTGTTCTTAAATTGCTAGCCTTTTGAGTTTGATTTTTTTTTGCTTGAGGACAAGCAAAGTCTTAAGTTGGGGGTGTTGATAAGTGGATAAGTTACACTCATTTCTAAAACTTTTTTTATTATTTTGTGTGGTTAATTTAATAAATTGAGGCTACTTATACTTTGAATGGTGTATATTTTAGATACATATGATGTAAATAAAGTTTTTGCGGGAAAAGATTGAGTACAGAACTAAATTGGAGCAAAAAGGAACTGAATTGAAGACAAAGTGTACCTGGAAACATTAACTCTCTAGGAACGTGACCTTCAGGTCCGTGAATGCGGAGCAATAGATCATGAACATATGTGAATGTGCCAGCCTAGGGTGCGTAGGCAAAGCAGCAAGAGAATACACTCCGCGATCGCGGGATGCTTAGGCGTGAACGCAGAGGTTTATGAAAGGTTGACCTCCGCGAACGCGGTCAAAGCACCGCGAACATAGAGTAATAGTGCGACTAGAGTCAGAGCAAATTTGTAAAACCACCATTTTAACCCCAATTCATAAATACACACACTCTTAGCCATTGTTCTTCATACTTTGGATACATGGAAATAGAATTCATACGATTTTGAGAGAGAATACACACCTTAGTGTAGATTTTTAGTTTGGCTGAGGATTTAGAGCAAGTTATCTATAATTTCTTGAGTGGATTGAAGAGTGTGAGCTTTATTTGTATTAATCCTTCACTCACTCTTTCTCTCCTTGTTCTTGAATGCATAAATTATAGATTTAATTGAGTTTGGATGTTAATTTATTTATGGGTCTTGATTGATTCTCTTGCTTTCATACTTAGTTGATTATTTACTTGCAAATCATGTGGGTTTCTCCCTAAATTGCTTTGATTAGACTTAATTGATTTATAGGTTCATACTTACCCTCATCTTTAGCTTGTGATTTGAGATCGCGAACTTGAATCTAGCTTAGATCTTCAATTATTGCATGAGAGTGTGTAGTTGAAGTGTAGTGTTTATATGATAGTCATGGGTACATGTGTTGAGTGCCTTAACCGAACTCGACGGCTAAGGTTTTAAGGGTTTTTCTATTGAGTTGCTCTAACCAAGTGGTTTTTGAGTGATTCGCGTATAGAGGTTGTAGGAAGCTCTTGCAAAACATCATTATCATCGTAGTTGATGTAGTGATTACAAGCAACATAGCCTACCGATAGAGTTTATTTGATGGTAAGTGTGATGGATTGATTGAGCTTTGATTGACTCCCATATTTCCTGTCCTTTCTCCCTTGCTTGATCAATCCTTGCCCCATTTCCCTTAGGAGTAGTCTTAGCATAGAACTCCCCCCATTAGTTAATAATTATGGTGTTCGCTTGTTGAGTTGAAGTTGGTAGCTACTAGTCTTTGACTGATTCGATCGCCGCCATATTGTTCCCTGTGGGATTCGACCTCGAATCTTTTGTTGGGTTATTATGCTGATAATGATTGTCCTTTCTTCTTTTGACTAGTAGGTTTGAGTGATATCATATATTTGTTGTAGTTCTCTATATTTGAGCTTCCTTTATTTATAGTATTTCACTCAGTCAACTTATAATTCCTGTTGGGTGCCTTTTTCTGGTACTCACCCTCTGTATTTCTGTATTTTTCCATGGTGCAGGTCTAGGTTCTAGCTACGGGTGTTGAGTTTTGAGGGATTCGTTAGCGTTTAGGAGACATTGGGTGAGCATCGGTAGCTCTAGGTATTTCACAGTCTCCTTCCGTTTTGATGGTCATCTTTTGTATCCAGACATTGGCTTTGTACAGGATAGTGGCTTGTATTTGTAGGAGCATTCTTGGTTATGCATATTATGGTTATTATTATATATGTATGGGTGTGTGCTTGTGTCTATTGTAACTTTGTACAGTTGACTTCCAGGTTTTGGGTAGGTTTGTGTTGATTTATGTCGTTGTATCTGTTATGTTTTTTTATTAGAGATTTAGGACAGGTACCCTGGAGTTGGGTAATTGGCTTGCCTATAGGTGGGACCTAACAGGTGCCATCTTGACCGAAACCAAGTCGTAACAATAAGATCTTGGTGGGGACTAGAACATAGCTTACTAGCTTACCCTCAAGATATATATTAAAGGAAAAGTCATAAAGTCTCATCATAAGGAAAACACCACATGGAAGGGGATTGTTCCCGAAGCATGAAAACTCACCAACAAGTCTTCAAAGCTCAACTCTGAATCTAGCCACGAAATGTAAGAGTAGCCTCGTCATTCGTCCCTACATGGTTATATCATGTAGGCAAAGAAGTATGTGTTAGTACGTGGAGTGTACTAAGTATATAGGTATGTCATGCATTAATGAACATCATAACATAATATTAATATGCATAATCATAACAATAGAATAAAGACACAATATGTATGAGCAATGCATGTTTAAAACCATGGGAAAAACATCCTCAACCTTTCATAATCCTAGCATGCATATGTGGGAATAAGACCATAACCGACAATAACACCATGCGTACTAATATATAGAATCTCAATTTTCTCTCTACACCGAGCGAAAGAGGAGTCTACTTTGCCAAGGTAGACTCGATTCTCACCTTATAGGCTCTATCCTAGCACATTGAGTGTCACATCACAAAGCTATATGGATCTATTAGTCAGCCTTATAGGCACATAAATATCTACCTAAGGTGGCACATTGTTATGGGACAATGGAATCTACCAAAGCCCTCTCAATGCTAAGTCATATCCCACAGAATACATAAATTATGCATATACATAGCTTTTCAACATAATTCATACTTGATCAAAATCATACTTTCGTAGCTAGTAAAATAGTCATCATAGCTTCATAAAAAATATTTCATATCATAAGAATAGTCCATCTACATAATTTTCACATAGTGTGGGTATACTTCCCATCTTAGCATTATCATTGCATAAACATTAGGGTCTTAAATCACCATCATCATCATAACATTATCATCATCACAACATCATCATCGTAATATTATGAAAACATGTTTTCTATACTTAGGATCATATTTATAAAAATCATAGTTTTATCATAGGAAACTAGGGCCATGTGTGGCTTCATGATCAATTGAGTTAAATCGTGCAATTAGATGAAAATCATAGAGGATCGAATCGTGCAATTGAAATTAATTTAGACCATTAGTAAAGGAATCCATATCAATTCAACTAGCCCTAATCATCATATGCTTGAAATCATATACTTTTCACTTGAAATTCATAGAAATCATGTAATTCTCCATAATTCATGCATAACTAGGTATAATAACCATAGAATAATCATAATCCATACATTTGGAATCATATCATAAAAAAATCCCATGAGAAATTATCATGAAATTTTGAGAAAAAAGAAGGTTTTGGATTGGGCTCCATGGATGAAACTAGTCCATAAATGAAACCTTACATATATAAAGTAAGATTCCTTAGAAATTAGGGTGAAATAACCTTGAAATCTTTGATCTAAAGCTGGAACTCTAGCTTCAATGGAGAGAATCCTTAGAGAGAGAATTTTGAGAGCTTGTGAGAGAATTATGAGAGCGAATGAGGTAGAATGAATTAGGAATAGGATTTATAGGATTTGAGTCAGTTAAGTTAGTTAGGAGAGTCAAAACGACATAGTTTAGGAGTTAAACGAATTGAAAATGACCCAAAAGCCCTTCATTAAAAACTGTTGAAGTCGTTAACTAAACCCCGTTCAGGGATCGTAACTCCATCCATGGGTCGTTCTTTGCCTTTGTGGAATGTGTGTCACAAAATTTTAGCTACTGGAAATTGCATCTTGAAACCACGAAACACCATTCATGGTCCGTGATTCCTTTTACAGGTCGTAATAACTTTTTGTAGATGATCCCCATACTAAGAAAAATTTCTAGTTCTTCAAGGCCCTTTCACGATCCTTTTCACGTGTCGTGGTTCCATTGCTCGTGGAATGGATTCCAGAAACTCAGAATTTTTCATCTTTCTGGACTCGAAGCCACAAGACCCTTCTACGATCCGTGGTCCCATCCACGAGTCGTAGATTGGCTCGTACAACCTGTCAGTCTTAAAATTCTGCAACTTTTCATTTTTCAGGTCATTCAACATGCAGGGTATTACAACTTTAATCTCTAAGATCAAATAACACCTTACTATCTCGAGTTTAAATACCTTCATTGATTTTAACTTGGACTTATACCCACTGAAACGTATAGAGGCATCACAACACCTTTTAATCTAATTCAAGTCACCACTACTCAAATACAAAACTTGATTCGTCACCTATACGATAAGAATATGTAAAACGTCATATCAATAGAACTAGCATATACATAATATAGGGTGTTACAGGTTATGTCTGACTTCTTCTTAAATGAAGTGTCAAATCTATAGTTTCAATCGTTAACAATTTTGTCACTCAATACTATGTTCATATGTAATCTTAGTTAAGGTTGTAAACATTATTACAGATCTTGCGACTTATGCATAGTTTTTGTGGTATAGCAGTGATATAGTGGTCAATTTATGTTTTTCTCAATTAATTCAATCAGTACCGTCTACCTTCCATCGACATAGATAATGAGTAACTCTACTATCCAAGACTTAGTGGGAAGAGTTCAATCTGGTATGTATAAGTGAAACTTGATTCTTATTCGAAATAGGTGTGAAACTTTTTAACTAAAATGATTTTTCATAACTAGAGGTAGCACCCTGGATGAATATAATGAAATATTATTTTTTACAGTCTATTGAATATATGGGATTGGGTTATTTGAAATTTTTTCTAATTTAATTTTCTTTCTTTCAGTTGTATATCACTAAAACTACAAGAGGAGATTTTGAAGATGTACCCCATATAACTTGTGATAGAGTTACCATCCTTAACCCGGATGACTTCTCCTGTAATTACCTTCCCCCATTTCATGTTAGTGGATCCATCAGAACAAGATATGCATTACATGAAGTTAATGAAAGTTTCATTGGTTGTATTTAAAGGTTCGATTAAATAAGAGACGGGATGAACATCAACGTGCAACTTGAACATGTTACTATCTTGCAGGCTTAATTATTGATAATTATGTATAACTGACTTGATACTACTAAAAGGTAAACTATATTTCAAGACTTGGCACAAATACAGTTCAAAAATGTTGATTCGAGCTCAATTAGTTACTTATAAATTATCTTAAATTTCAGCGACAAGTCTTTGTCGAACCAATAAGAAACAATGAAAATTACGTACTACAATTACTTCCCAACAATAAGAAAAAAAGAAAGAAAGAAAATCAGTGAGGTGGTCAACTACCAACGCATAATGAAGTATTATTTACAAACTTATATTGGGTGAGACAAAATCGTCTGTTACAATTATTCATTTAGATTTTCAAGAAACAATGCTTCAATTATAACATTATTTCATATCCGATAGATTGAAAAAACAAAGGATGGATATTATTTTCCCGATTATATGACATACAATATAAATACAATTTCACGATTATATAAATCTCAAGATTAAACATACACATGCAATGCACGTGCGGTGAATCTAGTATAATATTAAATAGAGCTATATGTGTCTAGAGACTAGTAATAATAAAATATCGAGACAACACGACATATAGGCAAAGAAATTGGGGAAGAGAGATTTTATTTTTTTTCAAACTAAAGTAGAAATGAACTGAAATAACTTCTTATTTATAGAAGGACTAAAGTTGTTATGTATATTGTCTGCTTGTGTAAGCTTATTCAAGAGACTAACATAATGAACAACGACAATGCAGTGCATTTGAAACAAAATCATTTTTCGTAAAGCGTTCTTGAGAAACATAAATATCAGTCTCCATGGCCAGTACTCATGACTCCATCAATAGACATTTTCTAAGACGCTTAAAAGCTTATTTCTGCAGACAGGTAGCATGTTCTTACCTTCTTCAGAATTCAGCACCGTTAGAAGTGGTCAGTCGAACAAAATAAACTAAGATCAAACCTGAAAACGTAGTTTTGAATGCTATGAAAGATATTACCTTGGGACTCTACCTGAAAAGTAATTGTTGGAACCTATTACTAGTAGCTAACCTACAAACTGAACCTCATTTGGAAGTGAAAATTTCCTTGCGATATAATAAAATCTTCATCTACTATTCTAGAGTCTCGGAGGTAAAATCAAAGAGAGAATATGCTATCACCCAGAAACGACTTCAAGCTTCATGATTTTTGATACAGAAGCAATCTTCTAAAACCAGAATAACTAAGGAATTTTCCATTCCATTCACTCCCTATCAGTTGTTACAAATGATGCACCTAATCAGAAGTCATCTTATGATAAGTCTACCGCTTATAATCAAGAGCACAGCCTCATAAAGAAATCTTATGACTTTTAACATCCTATACAAGTGCACCTCACATAAACACATCATCTGTAATAATGTACAAACACCATGAATGAAATTACAACTGCAAAAACTAATGGTACATCATGTATTTGAAATCAGGATGACCATGAGGCAGAAATGCCTGGATCATACTTTCTAGCAGAACAGCAGGAGCATCTCCAGAACCCACATTCAGAAAGACAAAGGAGGGAAATCATCTTCATCTTTTAGATGGTATGATGACTTGAGGGTGACCCTGAATGTGTAAAAGCAAGCTTAGGAGGTTTGTGATTGAATACTATAGGAGTTACTACTAATCAATGTCACTCATACCTATCAACTTCCTTACTAAAAAAAGGATTTGACCTCTGTATTGCTGGTATTGGGGATACTGGGCTGGACTGTTGAGTAGGAGAAGAAACAGCTTTTTGTTGCCTACTCCTTCCGGAGATGCTTGTTCCCAAAGGCACAAAGCCAACCGAACCAAATTCAACCACTCTCTCGTTCTGCAAAACCAGACCAGTCCTATGGTGTCCCCTCCCATGAGGGGATAATAAAGGGCGGACATCACTTTGATCAGCAGAAGATTCAGATTGCAGCTGCTCATGGAAGCTTCTCTCAAGTGTGTGCATCTCCGTGAAAGTTGCCCGTCCATTTGTTCGGGGAGATCTCAATCCTGCCTGATGTCTACCCTTCACCACTGATGGCCTATACCCTTGTGGAGGACGATTCTGCAAAAATTAAGCCATAAATTACTAAACAAGGAAGATATTTTTGCTCACAACAGAAAAAAATGTATGCATGGAACTGACACCCACATGCAAAATGACTATTGCACGTGAGCCCCACACACTTAAAATGCCAATAAACAACAGGTAGAACATGAGTATACCAAGTTTGGGAAGTATGTCCCAGTTCCCCGTTGCTTTGGCATCTCTTCCAAGGCATAAGGCATACCATGCATTAACATTGGATTGATGGGGTAAAATGCTTGACTTGGGATAACACTATTTGTATTCCCATGAGAACACCCATTTGTATTCATATATGACGGCTGCTGAGCAGCTCCCCATGAGTAATTAATGTGAAATAGAGATGGCGGTGCTTGAGGTACAGTTGGAGCAGGAATATTCACGGCATGTTCAAAAAACAGACGCCCATACTGCAAATAGTGTAAGTACTTAGCATAGTCCCCACTTAGATCAGACAAAGCTTTCGAAGAAATTTCAACACCATTTGTCGAAGCCAAATCCCAGTTCAAATGATCTCCTCTTGAGCAACCATATGGTTTTGGAATAGAAGAGACAGCTTCTTTAACATCCAATGCAGTCTGCTTCAAGCCATGGACAGTAAAATCCTTGCCCTCATTAGAAGGCGGCGATGACCCAGATGAACCACTCTTCTCAGAGTTGCCAAACTGTTTCGTATGGGAAATCTCATTTTTCATCTCCCTATTGCACATCAGGGAGTTGGCAAAAAATAGATGAGGAGCATGATAAGGCATACCCTGAGCTGATTGGCACTTTTTGCTACTTGAATCAGTAAATTCAGGCATATCTGTAGATATTGAAAAGTCATTCTCGATGGAGCTGGCAAGATCTGCTGCATCACCAAAAAGATGGTAACCCAATGGGCTTCCCTTTCCATGCCTCTCTGCCATCAACGGCAGCATAGATTGATGTGCCTCTGTAATGCATTTCTGATGTCCATCTTCTCTGCAAGAAGGTCCATCAAGATTGAGCTTACAAATTCCATGTGTACCACCATCATTGGCAAAACTTAATTCAGATTTCCCCTGCTCTATTTGTGATGGTTCAAAATTTGGAGCAGGAGAGGCAAGACAGAAGTCATTGCTTGGATCTTGAACATCAGGCCTCTCTCCACTATCATGCCGATCCATAGTATTAGGAAAAAACTTATAAAGTTCCTCCACAATATTATCTTCGGATTGTAGAAGAATGCTTTCCAGCTTTCTAGCCCCATAACTGATGGCACTTCGTATCCGGTAGAAATTCCCTGCATAACAGATAGACATCATAGAGAATATCAAGGTTTGGATGACTACAGGTCCAATGTCCAAATTCACTTAGCACAACCAAACCTGTCTTTTTCTTTGAGCTAGGTGCTGGAATGTCATAATCTGGAAACCCTAGGAATTATCTGATTAAATTTTTTCATACTCAATTGACAAGAAGAATAATCTGAACCCACTGGGTATAATCTGGCTTGACTATGATCCAAAATCACATTATGTGTGCAAAACATTTGATTAAATCAAGCCTAATTTGGATCCTTTTAACCCTGCCCTGATAACTATGAAATACCACATATCCAATGGTATATGATAGCAGCACAAAATACACTGATTACCATGAGCATTAAATTGTAGTATCAAAGAGGAATAGAGAATTAAGTTTAGGAGACATTATACCTTTACTGACACTGCGACCAAGATTATTATTTTCCTTTAGAGGATCAATTATGTTAAGATGCTTTTGCAGAATTGTCCGGGAATTTGAATCACCACCTTTAGAAGGCACTGAAAAGTTCTCAAGACAATATCTAACAAAATCATTGTTGAGCAGTAAATCACCACCATCATTTTCAGGCATCTCAACTGCATGATAGGAAACAAAATCATTGGAACCAAACAAAAAGGTGATGGTATCAGTACCAACTGCAATGCTAGAACACGTTGCTTACCAACAGATTCGGGTAAAGAGGATATGCGAACAGGGCCAGTTAGACTAACACAATAGTTATCCCAATCAAACTTGCTGAAGTAGTCCAAAAATTTATATAGAACCTAGAATTCACAACATCAGTCATTAGTCTCACCAATATCAAATAGAAATCTGAAATATCATCAGTTATGCCAGGAGAACTCACTGCTAAAGGACCATCTAGAGTTGTATGAAAAAAATGAAAGATGTACAGAACCAAAGTTTCCAAGGCATAAGTAGAAAACAAGCCGTGATGAGCACCAAGAAGCCGGCTTTCATAATAGCACCAAGTTTTTATCAAGATAATGCTGCGCTTAAATAGATGATCTTTTCCAATGAGGTGATCAACCTGTAAAGTAAGCAGAACCCAATAAGTGAATAAGTTTGCTTCCAATGTCACAAACAAAATGATCAAAGACAATTACAAAAACAAAAGTTGATCCAGAGTAATCTCACTCTCCTCTTTCTCATTCAAACCCCACTGCCACCCTTGACGCCTTCCCAAGGATGACCAAGAAAAGAAGAAAGCTTTGGGTTACTGGAAAATCATCTTTCTTTTTTTTTTTGATTTGCACCGGGTGTCCAAGTCTCTTAGAGCCCCGACTAATCCCGGGGGTGCACAGGCCCTCGGCAAGGAGTGTCCCGCAAGTGCACAACGGTTAATTCAGGTTTTACCCAGTCCGATGGTCCTCAGAAATCGTTTGCACCCAGTGGGCCCTCGGAAAATCATCTTTCAATTCCTGTAATCATGGTTTCATCAATTTATAATCATTTTAAACCCTGAAATAGTTTGTTTAAATTGAGTTCCCAAGATTTAACTATGGCTAATGCCCTGGAGGTGAAGACGAAGTTGATGGCTATGGAGGCTTGGGAGAATAGTGGAAATGCAAATAGTATGTGGGATAATATTGCCGGTTGCATTAGGGAAGCGGCTAGAAAGGTGTTGGGGATGTCAAAAGGTAGGTTGAATTAACATGAGGGGACTGAAGGTGGAATGGAGAAGTTCAAGGGAAAGAGGAGGCAAAAAATGTGGCATATGGGAAACTAGTGGATAGGATGAGGACGAAAAGTGGATGTATAGGGAAAAGTACAAAGCAGCGAGGAAGGACGCTAACATGGCAGCTAAGGTGACAAAATGCCAATTTTTGAATGCTTGTATGAAGAATTAGACTATTAGAGGGTAAAGACGGGAAAAAAAAGTTGTATAGGCTAGCCTGACGATCTAGATTAAGTGAAGTGCATCAAGGACGAGAAAGGCAAAGTCTGGTGGAGGGCCGCTCATTAGATGAAGACAGAAGTCGTACTTGCATAAACTTGGGAATGAAGAGGGGGATAGAGACATCGTGCTGGGGGAGTTGGAGTACTCAGAGAGGCGTTGCGATTTTGGGTGTTGCATGTGTATAAAGGTGAAGGAGGTTAAATGTATTATTAGTAGGATGCACTAGGAAGAGCGATCAGGCCAGACAAGATCTTGATGGAATTTTGGAGGAGCGGAGGCAAGGCATATATAGAGTGACGGACTAGATTGCTTAATGACGTTTTTAAGATAGCACAAATGCTCGAGGAATGAAAATGGAGTACTTTGATTCCATTGTACAAGAACAAGGGTGATGTTTAGAGTTGCAACAACTATAGTGGTATAAAGCTGCTAAGTCATACTATGAAAGTTTGGGAGAGATTGATGGAGCTAAGGGTGAGGAGGGGTGTGTCTATTTTCGAGAACCATTTAGGATGCATGTAAGGATGATCAACTACAAAATTCACCCATCTTGTTAGGAGACTAATAAAGAAGTTTAGGGAGAGGAAGAAGGGTCTTCACATGGTGTTCATCGACCTAGAAAATCAAGGGAGGTTTTTTTTTTTTTTTGGAATTTAAAGGTAGCAAAACAAGGGAGGTTTTATAGAGATGCTTGGAGGCTAATGGTGTCTCTGTGGCGTAGACTAAGGTGATCAAAGATATGTATGATGGAGCCAAGACCTAGGTAAGAACACTGGAGGAGACTGAGCATTTTCCAATTGTGATCGGACAGTAACAGGGATAAGCTCTTAGCTCATTTTTATTTGCCTTGGTGAAACATATGACAAAGAATTTAAGGTGAGGTGTCATGGTGTATGTTATTTGTTATTTGCAGATGACATAGCCTTGATTGACGAGACCCTTGGTGGAGTTTATGCTAAATTGGTGGTTTGGAAACAAACCCTGGAGTCTAAAGGGTTCAGGTTGAACATAACCTAGACAGAATATTTAGAATGCACATTCAATGATGTAACGCCTGATGACATGGAAGTGAGTTTTGATTCACATGCCATCTAAAAGAGAGGAAGCTTCAAGTATCTTGGGTCTATTATCCAAAGGAATGGAAAAATTGATGATGATGTAACACATCATATTTGTGCAAGGTGGATCAAATAAAGGCTCACATCCAGAGTATTGTGTGATGAGAAGGTACCACCAAAACTTAAAGGCAAGTTATAGAGTGGTGATTATACCAACTATGTTGTATTGGATGGAATGTTAATCAATCAAGCACTCTCACGTTTAGAAGATGAAAATCATGGAGATGAGGATTTTGTAGTAGATGTGTAGGCATACTAGGAGCGATAGAATTAGAAATGAACATATCTGAAACAAGACAGGAGTGACCTCAGAGGAGTCAAGCTATGAGAAGAGAGGTTGAGGTGGTTTGTACATATAAAGAGGAGATACTTAGACGCCTCAGTGCTGAGGTGTGAGAAGGTGGCTACAAATGGTTTCAGGAAAGGTAGAGGTAACCCCAAAAGCAACACAATATAACACAGTTGCAGCTTACTGAGGACATACCCTTAGAAGGTTGTGGAGGATACACATTAAGGTATAAGGTTAGTAAGTAGCAGAGTGTTATCAAGAGATGTAACTCCAATTCCTTCGAATCGATAGTCAATCCTATTTCCAATAAAGGTAGTTGATAATTGAATCCGATTTTGATCATAATCCTTCTTTACTAATAGTCATAGTATTTCTCCAATAGTGTTTGTCCCCAAATTTCAGGTATTATCTACTATCTTTTGTACTTCGATTATCACACTATTTTGTAGCTATTATTCTTTTTTCAAAATGCTTTGTCATGCTTTTTTCTAGTACATACTTTGATATGCTCTTCGTTAAGTTAGGGGTTTATCGAAAACAACCTCTCCACCTCCCAAGGTAGAGAGAGGTAATGCATACGTGCACTCTATCCTCTCCGGACCCCACTCGTGGAATTACACCGGACATGTTGTTTTTGTTGTCTATTTCAAGTAATTTCACCAAAACTGTCTCATCATTCATAGAAGAGATACATAAGCACATTCTCAAATACTCAATACTAGAATGTCTTCTCAATCAATATTCACAAGTATCCTATTCTCACATTGGGAGTTCAACACTTCCAAATTGGATAAGGAATTTGAATTTGAACACCCATTCTCCTCATTTCTCTCAATACAACAAATACACGATGTAATCCCTTAAGTGGAGTCTTGGAAGAGTGATGTGTACGCAGCCTTTACCCCCACACTGAGAAGGTAGGGAGGTTGTCACTTTTCTCTTAAAATGAGTTGCAAAATTCAAGCTTGGGTGCTCACTAAACCAATCAATATCAGGTTCTCTTTGACTAATTACCTTCCCTTATTTTCATTCTAAGATACAAGAATGAATCTACAAATGTTCTGTCCCAACATCAAGCTTGTGGAAATCACACTGTCTTGAATTGGAATTTGGACGTAAGAATTCAGCTATGCAATAAGCCCTACACCCTCAAGAAACAGAGCCAATGAAGTTTGCTTGATGAAAACCAAACCTTGCAATTGTGTTCTCATCACATCTAATCCTGTCCCAGATACATCTCGTATTGATGTTATCCCAACGTAATGCACTCAAGAAGTATATCTTTTCTTTCAAGAGGGAGTATGAAGACCTTTCAAGAATGAGGCAAACAATAAAAAAGCAGAAAAGTACATTTCTACTTTAACAATCTATTTGTACACTTATCAACATTGCAAAATTTAAGTTCTTTAGATTCAAAGGTATACAGGTTTTACTAGAGTTGGTAATGGGGAGGGAAGAAGAATCAAGTACCATTTAGTTCAGTGCATCACAGTCTACATTCCACAACCAGTGACCTAGGAAACTGATAATTTTTAATAACATATCAAATCAACTAATTAACTCTGAAAAACACAACTATTTAGCCCCATATTCTTCAAGATATCAACAATCTTTTAGTACTTGTACATTTAGCAGAACAAGATAGACAAAAGGACAACATGCCCAGAGTAATATTTTACAACACAATCAACTGCAAATCAGTGTAGTCAAAGGCGCACTTTAAGTGCGCTCAAGCCATGAAGCGAGGCTCAAAACATGTTGAGCGCTTCGCCTCGCTTCATGTGCACTTCAGTGTCATCATCAAGGTTCCAAGGCAAACTTTTCCTTGCCAATGAGCCTCTTCTAAAGAAGTTGCACTAAACAATTGATATTTTCCTCCACCATAATTTTTTTCAATTTCTTTGGTCATATATTTGTCATTCATGTATATAATTATTAGTCTTGAACTAAACATATATATTTTGTATTTGTTTCTCCCTTAGCTCCTTTTTTCATTAAAACCTATGCTTTATTTGCTCTTTGCCCTTAAAGCCCCAATTGGCCTCAGAGCTTTTTTGCGCTTTTTATCTTTGGTAGCTCTGCTGCAAATGGAGTGTATTATTCAACAATTCAACGACCACTTTCAGATATTCAGAAGAGAAATCGGTTTCAGAAAAGAATATACCTACCTGCTCAAGAAAGCAGAGAGTACAAAGACCACCTATTTGGTTAAAGGAAATATCAACAACTATGTTCTGCACAATGCATTTTACAAGCTTAACCTGCCATATGAGAGAAGCATCAGGAAGACAAGAAACAGCTTAGTATTAACAATAATAAACTAAAGATACAATTTGCAAGGAACAGAAAAATAAAGTTGGTGAGATGCATGTGTAACATGCAGGGGATAATGAAGGATATGATACTACAATGCAAATTTGCAATAGCGATTTGGGCCTTGATATATTCCCTTTTTTATAGAACTTGGAAATCCTCTGAAAGACTGGCGGATCATGTGGCTAGTTGGAGGGTAGAAAAATAGAGTCCAGAAAACAGATACAAAAGGCAATACTCTTTGCATGGGTCAAATGATTTAGGGAAAAAGGATCAACCAGGACTTTAGGAGTGGAGAGACCAGTGTAGAAAGTCAACATGGTTCTTTTATTGCATTTGTACTTTTAGTTTAAAGATTACTTTTGTATCCATAGTTGGATGCACTTTGAAAACTTAAAAGGTATTCCCGCCTAAAGGTGATATAGTCTTGGTGTGATCTTAATAGAAAGAGCTTGATTTACCCCACGACCAACAAGGGAGGGGGGGGAACTTGCAAGTTGAATAGGTTTCCCTTAAAATTGTATCCCAGAAGCATAACTAGTAAATCCAAGTCACCAAGGCAGCAGATGTATTTGGATTTCATCATAAAAAAGTACCTCTAATCATGCCAAATATGATATTAGCTAAATTAGTAAAGCTAGCAATTTAATGTTTCCAGTGTGTTATGTGAAAAAACAAAGGAAAGTAATTAAAGGATAGAAGGGAAAAGGAAAGGCAAAAATTTTAAACCTAATGCAAGCACAGGAAATACAGTTCAAATGATGATGAGTTATATCGGAATAAACATGAAAATCAAAGTAGATGATTATGACAATTCGGATATTTCACTAAATCAATCATTGATACAAATAACTAAAGATTATTTTTTAACCTTATTAAAGTAGGTCATCATCTCATTTAAAAGCTTCAATTGTTAGAGAGCGCACTTTAATCTACTTAATTATATTTTCAACACTCTCCCTCTTGTGCATTCATGTGTGGTTCTGATTCTTTTTTCAGGGGCCAAGCATATGAAAATTCTTTTTAATAATGGATGGCGGTGAAACTCAAACCAAAGGCCTCTGTCAGTTTTAATACCATGTT
Organism: Solanum aculeatissimum; assembly: GCA_038996855.1. Taxonomy (NCBI): domain Eukaryota; kingdom Viridiplantae; phylum Streptophyta; class Magnoliopsida; order Solanales; family Solanaceae; genus Solanum; species Solanum aculeatissimum. The sequence continues at coordinate 8,651 of JBCEWC010001941.1, read as the reverse complement.
AAAGTATGTGAACATCGCATCTAAAAGTTTAAGCGGTTAGAAAGAGCACACTTTAATTTACTAAATGATGTATCAACAAACCTTATTTAATTCACAAACTAACAACCACCGCAATCTAGATTTTCCAGCTTCTCCAGTAAGAACATAATAGAAATAAAATCATTTTTGAGCAACACAGTCAAAGAGTTACGCCTCCAGCAATAAAAGCCAAATGCTTAAGATTGCATATGTCAACTAAAAGGTTTACTAATTTCCCAGAACAGATGGGCTTTCAAAATTTCAACATTTAAGCACCAAGAATAAACCTTCTCTTTCCTTAAAAAGGGGGGCACAATGCAAAATAAGATATTTTTCACAAGTAAAGCATTACTAAAAGCTTAGAAAATAAACCAACAACATCGGACATAAAGACAAGATACCAGTCTTCCAAAATGCTTTGTGTGATCATTAAGTTGAATTCAATATCTACATATACCAAAAACATAGAAAAATCCGAATATCAATCTAATCTATATCTCTAGATATTTGGACTAGAGTTGACAAACAAACAAAACCAGCAAGTCGTCAAAGCTATCCGGCATATGGGAAGCCGTGCTCATCAGCCTGTGGCGGGGGATAAATTATTCTATATTGCTGGGGTAGATAGCCCTTTTCCCAACCCAAACTTGGTGTATCTGAATTCTAATACTTGGCTGAAAGCTTACTTGCAAGCACAGCACCTGTCTCTTAGTCCTCAATAACACACCGTCACATAAAATGGGACGGAGATAGTATAACATATTGAATAGTACAAGTAAAATAAATTTAGCACCTCAGCACGAATTAACTGCACATCTTTTACAACGAATTCTGCAGCCTTATTTTGATCTTCTGCTTCAAGTATAGACACCATATCATTAACCAAAGTGTCCTCAAAATTTGTTCCACCGAATGTGGTCAAATCAATATCTCCATCAGGAAGATAGGTCTTTAATGGGACAGAACCGTAAGGGAATACCTGTAATTAGTTCCAATAGAACATTCATTAACATTTGGACTCAAAGCACAAAACGAATATTGACTGCAAATATCGTTTATGAAAACATTAAAATTGTAGAAATACCTATTAGCAATCTTTGCATTTGGAAAAAAAAAAATCTAAACCAAAAACAAATTTATCTTGAACTATTCTGTCTCAAACTGAGTAAAGGAAATGACTCAAAATGTGTCAAAAGAGATTTGCGTTCTTTTATTTTTATTTTTAAAAAAGGAGAGAGATTTGCTGTTCTTTCACCAATTTCCCTACTCTAGCTGTCCTCTTCCCTCCACAGAAGTTCTTCCTCTTCTACCTGAACTAATATTATACTTCCAGGAGACCAACTCAAAATAGACAAGCCGCCATTTCACCATACCTTTGATTAACCATGCTACCATCATCCATGAAAGATATAGACAAATAGACCTACATTAAGTCACCTTACACGGTTAGAATATTGTTGTTCATACTGCCTCACTATCTTCTTTTCCTGGACAAGTTGTGTATCTTCTCATCTAGGATTAGTTAGAGGCTTTCTAGTCTTATGGTACTTGCCTAATTATAGTAGTGCATTTGAAAAGAAGTTTTGCTATGGATAAAAAATCTGGGCACCTGAACCATGGATCTAGTACCAGCATGCACCAGTGTAACCATAATTCACAGATGCATCAAATTAAAATTGCAGAAATACGAATACCTGTCAAATCTTTGCATTTGGAAAAAAAAAGATGGAAAAACTCTCAGAAATTTCTTCAACTCCCCTGTTCCAATTGAGTAAAGCAAATGAACAGAGATTTACAGTTTCTAACACCAATTTTCCTACCACTAGCTGTCCTCTTCCTTCCACAGAATTTGTTCTTCTTCCACCTGCCTAATAATCTATACTATATTAAAAGCGTGAAGACCCTTACAAATGTTATTTGAACTTTTTGTCCTTCATTAAAAGACCCCTCTTTAGACAAAATCATTTTTTCACCATTTTTCTTTAAATTCTTATTTAATTATATTTATAATATTGACTTTTAAAATATATGGAAATAAATGATAAAATAAGGACTTTTAGCCGTGGAAAGACTCCTAAATCTTCCTTATTTAATAGGTTTCTACTTTTTCCTTATTTGAATCACGAAAATACCCTACAGTTGCTAAGGAAAATTCTAATTTACCATGGGTTCTAATTAGTGATAGAATATCTATATATAGGACATTTATAAATAAATAATTTATCAAAATTAGTGAATTATTTATTTTTTTATAGGTACATAATTAAATTTAATTTTTCTCAATAATGTTTGTTATCAAACGAGGTACACGTTTTGATCACGCGCAAAGCGCGTACAACAAGACTAGTATACATCAAAAGGACCAACTCAAAATAGATATGCCACCATGTCCCACTACCTCTAATTAACCATGGTACCATCACCCATCGAAAGATATAGATAAATAGGTCTACATTAATAACATGTTCGAAATGGAAGCAAGTCAGCTTTACACGGTTAGACTATTATAGTTCATACTACCTAGCAATCTTCTTTTTGTACATACTGCCTAGCTATCTTGTCATCTAGGGCTACTCCGGAGGCTTTATGTCTAATTTACTTTCTTAATTATAGTAGTACATTTGAAAGGAAGTTCTGATAAGGACGAGCAATTTGGAAACCTGAACCATAAATCTAGCACCATGCATGCATCAGCGTAACCACGATGTACAAACTGTAACCTCAACAAATGATCCATAACAATTTTGGATTTGCTAAAGTTGGCAATTAAATCATTAACCTCATGTTTTACCATTAACTAGCATCTTCGGACTTTAAATACAAATCAAACCTTCAGAAAAATGTGATGTTAACCATCTTCTCTTAACAACTTCAACATTATATACCTCGAATATTCCATCCGAATTAAGAAAAAACTGAGACCTAAAAAACGCCCTAGGGCTTCAGTTCAATGATAATAGACTAGTACATGATCTGAAAGTTAGGTGCATGTTCCCTTCCATGGACCAAAAGTCGTGTTACTTAAGTGGAGAAGGGTAGAAGGACAGACCAATTATTCATCAAGTTCCAAACCGTGCTTCAGTTGAAATATTTTGATGGTCTGTTCTATGACTAATCGCAACATTATTCACATTTATAAATTGAAGTGATCAACCTATTATAGATAGTATTGTCATATAACTTTCCTTCTCCTCTTGATCTTTAAACCCCCACCACCCCACCCCTTCTCGTTAATACTTGACTTCACACCACCATTATTCTGCTCCTATACTCAATAAGATATAGCAATGGCATCAAAAATCAACAAGTAAGCTTCTAGGTAAGCAAAACCATGCCCTAAACCTGATCATAAATACAGGGAGTTAATAAATATAAAGCTGGTTTGGCAAGCGTTGTTTAGGTTAGAAGTGCTTTTTATTTTCAAAAGCACTTTTTTCTTAGATTGAGATGTTTGGCCAACAAAAAAGGTGATTTTGAGGAGCAGCAGAAGTGGTTTTTCTGCAGTTGGGAAAACAGTAAAATTTCTGCTTCTTAAAAAAGCAGAAGCAGAAAATTATCTTTTTCAAGATAAAAATATCCCTACCATAAACACCTAATTACCAAGAATATTCCTTATTAATTGATTAACTTTTAATTATAAAACAACTTATTTGATTACTAAATATAGCAACTCATTTCCTTTTGATTCTCTGATCATGCATTTCATACCATCTATTTTTCTTGACGTGTTTAAGTATATTGACATCATCATGTTAATACTCTATCAGTATTTAATTTTTTTTATTTATCTATGTATTATATTGATTGAAAATTTTGTGTACTTTCAATTTTAATAAATGAAAGTACAAATTATAAATAAATTCTTTCATAATAAATATTAAAAATAATTTCTCTCTATAAAATAACTTTAATGGTAAATGCGCATTAATATTTGTCCTTTTTCGTAATTTGACATTTTAAAAAAGATAAGTCAACACAATTTGCTTATCAAAGGCACTTTTCAAATGAATAAGCAAACACAAATTGTTTATCGCCAAAAGTACTTTTTTGAAAAATGCTTCTAAAAAAGTACTCCCTTTGTCCCATTTTATGTGGCACATTTTACTTCTTAGTCCTCCCAATAAGAATGTCACATGACTATAATTTTAGAAAAAGTTTAACTTTAAAACTCTCCTTTTACCTTTAATGAAATGATTTACAACCACACGAATATCTAAAGATTGTTTTAGATTACAATTCAAAAGTCCTCTTTTTTTTCTTAAACACTATGACAAGTCAAACGGTGCTCCATAAGATGGGACATAGGGAATACTTCTCAAAGTAAGCAGTTCTTTTATCCGCTAGGCCAAACAAGCTCATAGCACTTAATGGATGAATGCACTGACCAAAACTAAGACTTACATAAACTAGAACTCAAATTCTTTTGATTGGTAAAGATCAACGAAACAGCCAATTTCAACACCCTCAACATAACATGAAGATTGCTCTCTAGCTAAATGTATAAGACTTCCTAATATTAAGAACTTTCGAGTAAGATTTATTTCCAGATAAAAAAATAAATTTCACCTTAGAAAACCTACTACTACAAAATTGCAATAACCCTAAATTGTATAAGCCAGTGAAGCATTAACGACTCTAACTTACAAAGCCATGCTTAGCAAACGGAAAGTGTCACCAGACTTCCTCGGCATAAAGCACTAGCCCCCAAGTTATCACGTCGTTATTCCACATAGACCTACTCATATTACTAAAAAGATTGTGAAAATTTACTTGCATAAATTGCTCTCCAATCAAAATTTGTGTTGAGTAGACCTTCTTGTTGTGAGAATTCGTAATTCATGAGTTGTAGTTCATAATGCAGTAAGAAGAACATTATAAACACGAGTAGTACAAAGCTGACCGTAGGCGGATCTAGAATATAAGCAGCGTGTGCATCTGCACCTAGTGTATTAAGTGGTGCTCCCACTGTCTTCCAGGAGAAATTTAAACAAGACAAGCAAATTGAACCAATAACATTAAGCGTATGCTTAAAAGTTCAAAAACATTAAGCTTATGCTTTTGAGAGAAACATACTTAACATTAGTAGCACATTTGAAATGGAAGCAAGTCACCTACCAAGGATAGAATATTATTGTTCATACTGCCTAGCTCTTCTTTTTGTTGAGAAGTTGTGTATCTAGTAATCTAGGGTTAGACCAGAGGCTTCCTACTCTAATCTTACTTTCTTAATTATAATAGTGCATTTGAAAGGAAGTTTTGCTATGGATAGGCAATTTAGATACCTGAACCATGGAGCTAGCACACCATTTAAACCACGCCAGAAGCACTAGCATGTTAAAATTGTGACCTCATCAAATGATTCAATAGCGATTTTGGAATACTAAATTTAGCAATTTAAAGCATTATCCTCATGTTACACCATTTACAAACATCTTTTGGCTACAAATCAAACCTTCAGAGAAATGTGATGTTAGCCATCTTCTCTAAATAACTTTACCATTTTATACCTTAAATATTCCATCTAAATTAAGAAAAGTGTGATCTAAATAATGCCCTAGGGCATTGGCTCAATGATGATAGACTAGTGATTGATGTGAAAATTAGGTGCATGTTCCCTTTCATGGACCAAAAGTCTAGTATGTAAGTGGAGAAGAGTAGAAGGAAAGACTCATTATTCACCAAGTGCCAAACCATGCTAAAGTTGGAATTTCTTGATGGTTTGTTGAATGGAAATATTGCAACCTTGTTCCCATTCCATAAATTGAAGCAATCTACCTATTAGGTAGTATTGATATATAATTCTCCTCCTCTTGATCTTTCTATGCCCAACGCCCCACCCTTTTCATTAATACTTTAACTTCACTCCATCATTCTGTTCCTATGCTCAATAATTATAGCAACGGCATGGAGAATGAACAAGTGAGCTTCTACTAAGCAAAACCATGCCCTAAACCTGATCATAAATACACCGAGTCAATAAATATAGCACTTAATGGATGAACTGCACAGATCAAAATTATGACTTGCGTAAACTAGAATTCAAACCAAACTTTGTTTTCCTTTGATTGATAAAGATCAACCAAACAAATAATTTCAACACTCTCTCAACATAATATGAATGTTGAACTCTAGCTAGATGTGTAAGACTTCTTAGTATTAAGAACGTTCGAGTAAGATTCGTTTCCAGCTAAAATAAATTTCGCATTAGAAAACCTACTAAGAAAACTGCAATGATTCTAAATTGTATAAGCCCAAGCGCATTAATGACTCTTAACTTACAAAGCCATGCTTAACCAAGTTTAGCACTTGGTTACTTGAGATAGCTTCCCCAATGAACACAACATCCGCGTAGACCTGCTCATCTTATTTAACAATCATGAAAATTTACTTCCATAAATTGCTCTTCAATCACTAATTCATGTCGAGTAGACGTTGTTGTGAGAAGTCGTAATTCATGAGCAGTAGGTCATAATGCAGTAACATAAACATTATAAACATGAGACGAGCTTAGGCAGATCTTGCATATAAGCAGCATGTGCACCTGCACCCACTATCTTTAAGTGGGAATTTAAACAGGACAAGCAAATTGAATCAATAACATTAAGACAAAAACATACTAAACAAAATTGCTAAAGCTCCAAGTGCCACATCCAAAGATACCAAACATTAAACACAAGTAAAACTAAAAAATGCATGTTAATGGAAATACTTTACCTCCAAACCAAGAGAATGTCGGATCAACCTCTGAACATAGTCAATGACATCTCGTCTCCGCTTTTCCGATACAGTAGTTGGCTGAACTCTCCGAAGAATGTTCTCAGTCACTTTCTCTGCCACCGCCCACCTCTCAGACCCAATATCAGAAACACTTAGGTTCGACGGTATCGCTGGTGAAGATGAAGAAGACAACAAGAAGGACGGTGACGGTGACGGTGCCAGCATCTCCTGCTCCTCGAGTTAATCGCCGCCGTTTGGTTCCTTAAATACGCCCGTGAAAAACCCAAGAAATAAAACAAAAATTATTTCAATTTTATTATAGGACCCAAATCATGATCTTTCTTGTTTTGATTAGAAACAATGGAGAAACTCAGAAAAGAAAATAAGAACCCGGATTCGAAAGTCCCAAAAAAAGAAACAAAAGTAAGAATGAAAAGATTCTATCTTTTCCTCTCTTTGCGAAAAGGGGAATATGGAGAGTGTTGGATGAACGTAAAAGGGTAAAAGGAACGGGAAAAGATCCAACAGAAAACAAAAACCAAAATGAAAGTTGAAACTTCCAACGAAAACGAAAAAACATGAAGAGGTATTGGAAATTACTAGTTGTTAATTATTTGTTTCAAGAAAAAGCATAAACATTTTTCAATAGATTTTGCTTTAAAAATGGGTAATAAGTTATAACAATATATTTATATGAATATCGTTTTCTTTTTTTTTCTTTTTTTTTTTTTCTGTGCATTGGGGTTGGGGCATGGGGGACGGGGAGGAGGAGGTGAAGGGTATTTGAGATAATGGTGTATTAATATGTGGATAAATGTCCATTTACAATTAGCAATCTTCTTTATTTTCAGGCAAAAATCATTAAATTTTACTAACCACTTGCTACTGGTAATTTGTTTTTCAGTCTAAGTCTTACCAGTTTGAGTTGCTCCTTCAAACCCTTAGACGGTTCCTCTCTCACCTACTCTCTCTTGATGGCTTGTATAGTCGTTAAAAAATAGAGGGAAATGAATACTCTTTTTCACAAAAAATTAGTTAATAGTTAAAAGCTCACTTAAATTTTGTACATTTTATTAAATGATAAATTTTAGAAATCTCATATTTTAAGAGACAAATTTCAATTTGTTCCTACCAGTTTCAATATTAATAAAAATCCCTGAAAAAAGATGAATTTGTGATACATAAACAATCATTTGTTGATACTTACAAAAATATGACAGTTGAGTTTTATAAAGAAACTAAAACTCAATCAGTTATTTAAATCCCAAGATTCATATTAATCAACCATTAATCAAGGATATTCCTAATGTAAGGTAATTGATTTGTTGCAAATCAGTTTATTTGTGATAATAAAATTTCTTATTGAATAATTGTGAATTATTTCTTATATATATATATAAAAAAAAAATTATTTGTGTTTATTAAGATAGTAGGTAAAAAAATTACCTTTGTTAAAATTATATTATGTATTTAGAATTCCTGAACAGGGAAATTCATTTTGAAGTATCAAGTATGTAGATCAGACAACTAATTTTTAAGTATGACGCTTCTACTAGACCAAAGAAAAAAAGTTATAAGTAGTTTGGTAAGCACAATAACTCCTTCTTAAGGTATCGAGTACTAAAATCAAACACTTATTTTCAAAGTAGCAAGTATCTAAAACACAAAAAAATATAAACTTGATGTCCAGTTGGTATAAATTATCGTTTAATTGATACCTAAATATAGTCTATTGTGATTTTTATTTGAGAAGATCTTAGGTATCATATATATGGATATGTTAGTGTGATACTTGATAACATATCACTAGTGGAAACCCTCTACAAGTATCAAATTTTCAAGTTCATGTTTTAATTTTAAATATCAATTATATACAAAACAAAGGTTCACATAAAAGCTCTCTCGACATATAAAAT
>JBCEWC010001940.1:0-37348 GCA_038996855.1 Solanum aculeatissimum | reverse complement strand
GGTTTTTGATAAGCTTTTGATTCAAGCATGAACAAGTTTTGAACTATGGTTTTGTTTTGACTAAGTATGCATGTTTTTAAAGAAAGTAAAAGTTTTTAGATTTAAATGAGGCATGTACCTATATGTATTCTCGTGGTATGAGCTTAGCACCGAGGGATTGGAGTCAGGGTGGGCTATCACAGTGTCCATACTCCTTTCCGTCAAACCATGTGCCACCATGGGTTAATTCCCTATATAGGGAACTTTGTTATGTTGCGCCTTTCCAAAGGTGCTTAGGGTTAGAGAATGTAGACAAGAGAATGTAGACAAGAGTATGGGTTAGCACAATAAAGTACTAAGTATGTGGGCATGCAAATGCATATGCACATGAACCTAAACCAACCTACATGGAAAGGGCACATATATAGAAGTGAATATAATAAAGGACAATATATCAATATGCTATAAAATTATGATACATGAAATTCCATAATACTTAATATAGAGGGGATGGAACCATAACCGACATCCAAATCCATGTGAGCTACAACATGAACATTCCCAATGAAATCCCTCACATTAGATCAGAGAAGATTACTTGCCAAGGGTAATCTCACCACACCTTACGGGTATCTCATTTCAGGCATAGCATATCAAAGCATACCTTACGGGTCTCCCATTTCGGTAGCAACCTATGGAGGCACATAGTTTTGGGAAAAAAGTGGGACCCTTGGGGATAGTCTACTTACTACTCCAATCCTTCTCGGTACTAAGTCATCATCCCACAAGAATACGTATACATATACATACTTTCAAAATGAAACTTGACACTTGAACTTCAAATCATATATACTTGGGCTTAGGAGTCAAACGTACTTTCAATACTCTTATGCAAACTTAACAAGAGTCAAACATATTTCATAGTTATGCATCATGGGCTAAAAATACAAACAAACTTTCATGTCATACTTTATGCATAAGAGTATCTCCATACATATCAGACTTGTCAAATCATATTGGTGTAAATACCCATGTTGCTCAAAGAGTCATAGCATAGACTTAGTGTGATCACAACTTAGTCAAACCCATACTTGTTCAAAAATCAAAGTCATAAACATGTTTGGGAGTTAGGCCACATCAAAACTTTCATTATAAATCCATGAATCATGCATACAATTCCAAGAGGAACAATATGAATAGCATGGGTAATGGACTTCAAACTTTAAATTCAAATCAAGAGTAGTTCATGAGAAATTCAAGTCAAATCCTCCTTCAAAACACCATTTAGACAATACCCATGCATAAATCAAGAGGGCAAAGGACATGCATAACTTGATCATTATCCAACTACTAAACCTTCATGAAATTCAAACTCAAATCAACTTTAAATCACCTAATTTCTACAGCACATAATCCCAATCAATTAAGTACTTCAAAATTTAAAGAACCCAACCTTAATTAAAACTTAAAAATCAAATTTAAAGAGGAAGGTTCTTGGGTCTTCATGGATGAAAGGAAATCCATGAATCAAACCCACATACCTTCAAATTGACCAAACAATTGAAGGATTTCACAACAAGGATGATCTTTCCCAAAATTCTTCAAGCTTTCAACAATGGAGGTCAAGAGAATTTAGGAAATTTCAAAGTGTAATGCAGAGTGTTTTCTTTTAATTTAAAAGACCCTATGGTGGGTCAGGGGCTGAGCAGCACCCCCAGGCTTTAACATAAATAATTAAAGAAACAGGAAGATACATGGAGGGGGATATCACCTTACCTCCTCCTTAAGATGGTACTCCATGGCTAGCCTAGGTTGGTCAGCCATGAGCCCCTGATTCTAATGATACAAGCCAAACAAATCCTAAGAGAGGACTCCTCTCATTACAATAATCTAGGAAAGTAATAAACAAGGGAGACTCTCCCCTTACAATTTAAATAGAAATAAATCTTAGGTCTAATCCTATAACCTATCATGTTGACAGCTTACTAGATCAGCTCAACATTAGGAGATCTCCTGGATGGTGTTGTGCATCTGATCCTTTTAGGTGGTTTCTTCATTCTCTTCATCTGTCTTCTTTTTAATGTGATAACCTGCATTTTGTTCATCTTCAGGTATGCCTTGCTCTCTTTTGGTAGAAGGTTGGCCTCATGGAACACTTGCAAATTGATGATTATTGACTGTATTGTGCTAGAGAGTCAGCCACTTGGTTGGCTTCTCTCATAATGTGTTGGCATCTGAATTCCTGTATTTGGGACCTGTAATATTGGATTATATTAAGATTTTTTTGTATCCTTCAGGGAGGTTTAGTTGTGTGGTTGATCCAGGAACTAAGCATTTCAGCATCTACCTCCAGTTCCACTTTGTTATACCCCATTTGAACACACCATCTTAGTCCAATAGCTACTGTTTGGCTTTCTGCTTGCTGGTTAGTACCTTGTCCCAATGGGTAGGCAAAGGCAATAATAAGGTTCCCAGTTCTATCCCTCACAATTCCCCCCCCCCCCTGCCCCTATTTTCCCTAGATTACCTTGAGCACTGCCATCAGTATTCAGTTTGACCCATTGATCCTGAGGCTTAGCCCACTGGACTGGAGTGATTCTGACTTCTTGGTAGCATGTTTTCACCAGAATAGTAAGTTGTTTCCATCCATAAGGTCAGTCTATGTAAGGGAATGTTGTCCTCATAAGCATTGACATGTCCCTGGCCACCATATACTTAACTTTAGCTGTGTTGGGAACTATTCCATCATATTTAGCAGAGCATCTACTCTTCCAAAAGTTCTAGCATATGATGATTGGGGTTGCTTGCAGAATTAATCTATGTGCTTCATTATTGTGCTTGGTTTCCCACCACTTCCTTATATACTATCTAAGAGAGTTCCCATCAGTGTTGATGCTCAGGAAACCAGCAAAATATCTCCAAAGTTTCCTGGCAAAGGAGCCATTAAGGAGAATGTGGACAATAGTATCCCATCCAGGATTAGAGCAGCAGTAACATTTGTTGGGGTCATAACCAAAACTTATCAGTTTTTAATTGGTAGGCAATTTACCCCTCATTGCCCTCCATAGCAAAAAGGAGCACTTGAAGGGAATGGTCTTATGCCATGTAAGTCTGTTTATGCTATTCTGATCCATTTTCTCCCTTACCAAGTTCCATGCTGAGGATGTTGAAAATTCTCCATTAGTGTTGAGCTTCCAAATTGGTTTGTCAGGGATACCATTGAGAATTTGGATTGGGGTATTGAGGATGGTACCAATGTGCTGGTGAGGAGCAGTGTCCATAATTTTCTCCTGGTCCCAATTCCCATTTTGAATAAAGTCAGCCACTTTGGTGTTATTGAATCTGTGGCAAATTTCACTGAATTGGGCCAGAGGACCTATCCCCAGCCAATCATCCCACCAAAAATAGCAATTTCTTGAGTAGACTTTCCATTGGATAAGAGGTTCAATAAGGTGTTTGTTATACATCATGTGTTTCCAGATCAGTGAATCCTTTTTGTCCCTTTTTTTGTCAATGTGTTGGCTCTTTGGCAATATTTGGCTCTCAAGAACTCAACCCAAAGTGAGGTGTTGTTTCTGAAGTTCCACCAATGTTTAACCTGAAAGGCTTTACAGACATCAGTCATGTTTCTAAAACAAGTTACCCCCTCTGCCAATGGAAAACTGAGGTTGTTCCAGGATGCCCAGTGATACTTCTTTTTTTGATCGAGCCTTCCCCAGAAGAAGTCTGTTGTGAGGCTCTAAATCTATTTTAAGGTGGTGGAAGGGGGTGATATAGCAGCTAGTAGATGTGTAGGCAATGATTGAATCACATGTTTGATCAGAGTAGCTTTTCCCCCATAGCTCAGGATCCTAGACTGCCATCCTGAAATCATGTTGATCACCTTAGACACCATGTTTGAAAAATAAATAATCCTTTGTCTACCTATATAAAAGGGGCACCCAAGGTAGGTGATAGGATTATTTTTCTGATTGAAACATGTTATCTCTGTGATTCTCTCACAAGTAGTCTGATCAGTGTTGGAGGGGACCATAAAATAGCTTTTACTCTTGTTCACCATTTGCCCAGAAACCTTTTCATAGGAGGCCATTACCTTCATGATCAAGGTTAGGGATCCTATACTGCCAGAAGTGAACAGAATTACATCATTAGTAAAACTTAGATGGTTGATTTGAGGTCCTCTTATATTCATATAGAAAGCTTGAAAGGTTGGGTGACTGTGAAGTCTGTTCATCAGCCTAGAAAGTACCTCAGCCCCTAAGATGAATAGGGAAGGAGAGAGTGGATCCCCTTGTTTAAGCCCCCTTGTTGAGTGGAAAAAACCATATCTTGCCCCATTTAAGAGGATGGAGTACCCGTTGTTGGTCATAATTCTCCAAGCCATGTTAATAAATTGTTCCCCAAAGCCCATCTTTCTCATGACTATACAGATGTATGACCAAGAAGTCTTATCATAAGCCTTGGCCATATCAAGATTAATCACCACATTCTCTCCCTCCATAGGTTTCTTGATGTGATGAATGATCTCTTGGGCTAACATATTGTTCTTAGCTATACTTCTCCCTTTGATGAAAACCTGATTGGTTCCTAGAGATGAGATGCAATGGAGAGCCTAAAAGGGGCATAGGAATTAATTAAATTACGAATTAACCATTAATGAAATGAACTAATTAACTGTAACACAGTGTCTCATAGATGGCATCAGGGGTCTGTCTAGTGGCACACAGACCGTACAACTGTCCATGTGCTTTGCCTTAGGCTCGTCTTCGGGTTGAACTCTCGAGGACTTTCTGGATCACTTCACGAAAGGGCCTCACGGACCGTGTTGGTTCACATGGACTGTGCACTGGTCTGTGGAGCCACATTTGGCCCAGATTCTAGCCCCACACCTTAGCCAGCACACTGCCCCACTTCACGGACCCCCCTCACGGTCCGTTTGGAGTCTCACAGACCGTGGGGTGGTCCATGTGACTTAAACTGGTCCATGGTCAGGTTCATGGCCAACAGGAGCCCAGTGGAACCCCCCACTAACCCCCACACAGACCGTTGACCTTCACACGGTCCGTGGTCCTGTCGTTGGACCATTTTCAGAACTCGTTTCCAGCATCCTTCCAATTACGGACAATCTCACTATTTTCACCATAACTTTCTCATACAAACTCCGAATTGAGTGAAACCAGTTGAGTTGCAAAGATAACTCAAAGAGATTCAATATGATATGTAGTATCCCACACAGTTCATCCCGTAACAAAAGTTATGATTCCTCAAAGTACACTGCCCAAACGGCCTCTCTAGGCCACCAAAAGGTCCATTTTGAATTCGGCCACTTAAACTCAACCCATGGCTACCAAAATTCAACCATGACCAGTCCAACACCATAAAATATCAACCATTAAGAATTTCAAAAACATTCAGGTCATTACAGACTCAATCTAGATAAGTAGTACAGAGACACACAGACTTCGACTCAATGACATAGACTTTATCAAAATCTAACACAGTTACCCAAACCTCTTTTCAAATACACACTAAATGGTTATCCGTCAAACCAATGCAGACCAATTCATCCAATAGAGCAACTATGATAAGTTATGAAACCATTAACAAGCAACACTCACTAGCTTAGTCAGACATCAACAATGCAATACAAGTGCCCTCACAAAAAGAAGTCTCATTCCTCACTCAGAATGATATTTTCAAATTTAATACTTGGGACAATACTACAACAATCACTCTCACAAAAGACACTCAACTATTGCAACAAATATCATAGGCTTGCCTCTATTCTTAAGACTAACACCTTCAATTAGTTGGATAGGTTCACTTTAGGACTTTCTAGGGTTGTAACGTAGGCTTAGGGGGCGTTGGTATGATGTTTTATAGACATAGTGACTAATGACCCTCCTTGACACTGCAATTTTCTACACTTTTTCCCTACCAACCCACATTTTCTTTTATACCCTCTATTTCTCCCATTCTGAATCTTCTAGGGTGCTTTATACTCAAACTTGCACAGTGCCTTTATTTTTCACAATATTTTTCTATCTAGCACACTGATTAGACACTTCTCTCTCTTTTTTTTCTTCTTTTACACCTTTTTAAAATATTTTCTTCTTATTTTTGTGTCATTAGTTTCCTCCTTATTTTATGATTTTTCTCAGACTAGACACCCTCAACTAAGGTGTTTGGCCTGAGTTGAGGTGCACATTATCCATCCTCAAAACCAAGGCCACTTTTGGGTAGCCACTCTTAACTTAGGCGTTTTTCCTTAGTCGAGGTGCACAATGTTCAAGGAAGGACCATAGCCATATTTTGAACTTATCATTAATCAAGGTAGCGTTACTTGGGTATTTACAAAGAAAGAGGTCAATTTTAGGCTCAAACATAGAGATCAAGGGATATATAGCACATTTGGTCGATTATTTTAGGCTAAGTGGACTTGTTAAGAACAACGACCTAACATACTAATTTATAGTATAAGTTAGAGTAACAGGGCAAGTTCTGAATTCAAACACAGTACTGAATCATGCAATTAAGCTCACTCACACATAGAACTGATTATATGTTAATACAAACTATCAGATTGTGCTTTTTATCATAATATAGCTTAACTTATCAGAACAAGAACTGTCAAACAACTAATCAAACATAATTATTCCATGGATATAAGTAATATATGTTACTAATACTACCCAAATATCTTAAACATGTCGGTTCAACAGAAAAATAAATATCCACAGGAAAAAAGAACATAGACAAGAAAACCCTTTGGATCAAAAATTGGGATAATTATAGGCCAAGGCTACTCAGACTTCACTGAGGCCTATATACCCACACCCCATCAAAAACGTTATGGATTGTCCCCAATGCATACAAAATATCAAAAATAAAGAATTGGGGTAAAAATAACATACCTCGGTGTCGAAGCGCCTCACTCATATTGGGTTGCCTCCCAAGTAGCGCCTGATTTAGTATCGCGACTGACTTATTCCACTTGACTACTTAGACTTCATCAAGTGCCCATGCTTCCACTATCTTAATATCCTCATCATTGCCAAGATACATCTTCACTCTTTGGCCATTCACCTTGAAAGTTAAACCATTTCGTTTCTCCAACTCAATGGCTCCATGGTAAAAACTCGTGCTATTTTAAAGGGTTTGATCCATTCAGACATGAGTTTTCCAGGGAACAACCTCAATCTAGAGTTATAGAGCAATACCAAGTCTTTGGGGAGGTGCTTTTCTATTTGATGATCATGTTGAAACTTCATCCGTTGCTTGTATAGGGATGAACTTTCATATGCCTTCAAAGGAATTCATCAAGATCATTCAACTGGTTTAGCCTCAAGGTTTCCACCTCATTCCGGTCAAGATTCAATTTATTTATTGCCCACATCTCCTTGTGCTCCAACTCTAATGGTAAGTGGCAGGCTTTCCCAAAGACAAGTTACTAAGAAGACATACCTATCGAGGTCTTGAATGCAATCTGATACACCCATTATGAATCATCAAGATTTCGTGACCAGTTCATCCAATTTGTATTCACTATTTTGGATAAAATCTATTTGATCTCCCAATTTAACACCTCTAGTTGTACACTGGTCTGAGGATGATAAGGTGTTGCCACTCTATGCTTGACCCCATACTTCTCAAGTAGCACTTTGAATACCTATTGCAGAAATGCAATCCTCCATCACTGATAATAGCCCAAAGGGTGCCAAACCTAGAGAAGATGTTCCTTTTCAGGCATGTTATGACACTCTTGCCTTTATTATTAGGAAGCAGCATTGTTTTTACCCATTTTGATACATAGTGCACAACCACTAGGATGTATTTGTTTCCATTTGAGCTAACGAATGGGCCCATGAAATAAATCCCCCATACATCAAATAATTCAATCACCATAATGGGGTTTAGGGGAAGCTCATGTTTGTGAGAGACACCCCCTTCTCACTGATATTTATCACAGGCCTTAGCATAATTGTGCACGTCCTGGTGGATGGTTGGCCAATAGTAGCAACACTGCAAGATCTTATACATTGTTTTCACTACACTATGATGCCCGCCTACTAGGGATAAATGGCATGCCTCCAGAATTCTCATCATTTTAACCTCGGGAACACAGTGGCAAATAACCCCATCTGCATAGACACGAAACAAGTATGGATCATCCCAAAGGAATTTTCTCACATTAGTCATGAACTTTCGGCGCTGGTGAGGTATCAAGTCGGGGGCACAATGTTGCTAACCAAATAGTTCACAAACCAGGGTATCAAGTCATGTGATGTTGTTACCACTCTTTCATTAGGAAAAGGATCATCAATATCACTCCATCATCATACTTTGCCATGGCTCATCCTCCAACCTGGATAGGTGACCTGCAACCTGGTTCTCTTTTTCCTTTCTGTCGATAACCTCGAAGTTGAACACTAGGAGAAGAAGTATACATTTGATTAATCTCTGTTTCACATCCCCCTTCATAATTAAATACTGCAGTACTGAGTTATCTGTGTGTACAATAACTTTGGTCCCCAAGAGATATGATTTGAACTTCTCAAATGTAAAAACCACTATGAGTATCCTATTTCGTGACAATGTAGTTTTTTTGTACTGCATTTAGGGTTTTGCTGGCGTAATATATAGGATGTAAGATCTTCTCTCTATGTTGTCGTAATACCATACCAAGTGCAACCCCACTTGTATCGTACATGATTTCAAATGGATTCGACCAGTCTTGGGCGATAATAATAGGGGTTGATGTCAACCTTTACTTCATGCCTTCAAACGCTCTATGGCATACGTCATCAACCACAAACTTAGTCTCCTTTTCAAGAAACTTGCACAAGAGGTGTGAATTCTTTGAGAAGTCCTTGATAAAGTGTTGGTAGAACCCGGCATGTCCCAGAAAACTTCTCACCCCTTTAATAGAGATATATAAGGGAAGCTTCTCAATCACCTCAATCTTGGCTCTGTCTACTTCAATACCCTTACTAGAATTTTTGTGTTCTAACACAATGCCTTCTTTTACCATGAATTGACACTTCTTCCAGTTTAAAACTAGATGGCATTCTTTACACATTTGTAGCATAGCCTACAAATTCTTTAGACAATCTTTTAATGAGTCTCCCACCATAATGAAGTCATCCATGAATACCTCGATTGTGTTTTCCACCATGTCTGAGAAAATGGACATCATACATCAATAGAATGTGGCTGGCGCATTGCACAACCCAAATGGCATCCTCCTGAATGAGAATGTCCTATAAGGGCTTGTAAATATGGCATTCTCTTGATCCTCTACAGCTATGGAGATCTGATTGAATCCTGAGTAACCATCGAAAAAGAAAAACCAACCCTTTCTATCCAATCGGTCTAATATTTGGTCCATAAATGGCATAGGAAAGTAATCTTTACCTGTCGAAGCATTGAGTTCCTTATAGTCCATATATACCCTCCATTTTGTGACTCATCGCACGGGGATCAATTCATTGCTCGCATTATGGACCACAGTAATACCTCCCTTCATTGGAACACATATGATCGAACTTACCCATTTGTTGTCAGTTATTGGGTATATTACATCTGCATCCAACCATTTGATGATTTCCTTGCACACGACCTCTTGCATGGGTAGGCTAAGGCTCCTTTAGTTTTCAACACTCGGCTTGTAACTTTCGACTAGTTGGATCTTATGAGTGCATACCCCAGGTGGAATGTCGATGATGTTTGCTATTGTCCATCCTATAGCCCTTTGAACTACTATAGCACTGCAATGAATGCCCTCTCATGTTCATCTATTAGGTCCGCTGCAACTATAATCGGCAATGTGTCATCAACACCTAAGAACACGTATCTTAGATAGGTCAGAAGGACCTTTAGTTCTAGCACTGGTGGTTCCTCTATGGTGGGTTTTGTGGGTGGCAACTCCCAATTTTTCATGTCCAGTTCAAACTTAGCTTGTCGCTAGAGCATACTAGACACTCCCAGAGCTTGTACTGTTTCATCATAGTTTAGGATGCCATCACTTTCAAAGTTCATTAGTACCGCCTCCAAAGTGTCGACACCCAACCTCTCTTCGATTGGAACCTCTAGTTCATCGTCATATTCTGCGTGGTCTAGGTTGTCCTGAACTATCCTCAGCAATACTTAAGTCCTGAAATAAACAAAAATAACAAAAAGATTATACATAAGAGAGATAAGAGCTAATCCCCCAAAATTACTTAAATTAACCAACTCTAGCTGTATTCCCCACCAACGGCTTCAAAATACTTAACATCGCTCAAGCCATACCTTCTTTTTGAGATAAAGCAGTCGCTGTCAAGTAATTAAATTAACTGAGGTTAGGGTCGATCCCTCAGGCAATATGGTAGACTCAAGAGTTAATTCAATGTAAGTTGGGAATGATTAACCTACATATCTCCCAGAAGGCGGGGGAGAGGGTTTTGCAAAGTAAAATAACTAAAGTAAATGAATATAGGTGATGAGAAATCGGTAGAAGAGCTAACTAGGGTGATGTGTTCCCCATGAATCCCTAACTTGGTATTATTGGATAAATCCAACCTTTTCACTATGTAGGTGTTGGACAGTAAGTTAGGTTCACCTAAAGCTGTGATCAGTGAGTAGGTAAATTTTATCCTAAAACTTGATCTGTCTCCATGATGTGACATTACTAACCCTTAATTTTATCCCAGTACAACCTCCCCTTGATCTCTTTTGGTTGATTAAACAAGAACATCTCAATCGAATCCTGTTAATTACCCTTTTTCCTATTCATTACTTCCTTGATCCGACAATTAACACTAGTCGAGTCCTAACATAGGCCTCCATTAAAAAAGTTAAAGTGAAGAGGATTAATTAATACAACATAACACGCCTTCCAAGAATTACACAATATTTGATTTTACCTTGTTAGTTCTTTATGGTTCCCACAACTCTAGTTGTGGATTTAGCTATGCATGACTAGTATAAATGTAGAAATTATAAAGTAGAATAACATAATTGAGCACTTACACAGATGAATTAATAATATAAAATTCAACTCTTCAATAAGAATCACAAGGTTGAATAAAGAACACACTCTAATATTTTTCCTCTCAAAATATGTTAAATCCTAAGTGTATCTCTAAAACCTTGTTCAAACTACGTGACTACTAAAAAATTAATGAAAAATAACCCAAAAACCTATTTATAATATGTAAAATACATAACCAAAATGAAATAGAAAATTGTGTCGGAATCATTTATGAATAGATTCACGACTCATGTTTCACGCGACGACCCATACATCAGGGTTTCGTGGATTGAAACTAAAATCTTGATACTACTTCTACAAAACCTTTTCATGGGCCGTGTAAGATTCTATGGTCCGTAAAAGGTTTCGTCTGATGACTTTTAAGAGCTTCTCAACTTTCTGATCCTTATGGCATAAAAATACTCTACGACACATGGATTGATCGGTGGCTCATTTTCTCCCCTCGTAGGGTTTACTTCAGAAATTTATCCTTCACTAAATAATTTACATGAGACCCCTTCTACAGCTCGTGAATCTTTCCACGACCCGTTAAGGGTTCCGTGGATCCTTAGATTCTGCTGTTTTAGCCCACTTTGTCCAAAAATCATACCAATACTGAAATCCTGCAAAACAAACATAAAACACAAATCAAACATATTAACATCGCTTTGAAAATACACAAAAGTCTAAGTTTTAAGCATTAAAAGTATTGCATTTCGATAGCATATCACTTTGGCCTCCCTCAACTTTATTGAAAAGAAATGGTCTAAGAAAAGAAACCAACAAACAGTCGATTTTCATCAAATAGAAAAAGATTCCAAATTTAGACAACATAGAATGTAAAAGCCTCCAAAAACCAACACATACATCAGGTCCAAATTACATGGCAAGAAAGGAAATAAGTGGAGTCCGGAACTAAGGGCTCACCATAATAAAACTAGTCTTAAAGGTCGAAAGAACTAGTTACGAGCCAGGGGAGGAGCACTTGCCCCTACATGGTGAAATCATGTAAGCAAAATATGAAATTAGTACTTTTGGAATGTACTACGTATATGAGATGCAATGCATGCATGAAATTGTAATGTCATCATTCATAAGTTATAGACTTAAATACATGGAATAATAAAGACAACCTTTATATGAGCTTAAGCATGCACAAGGAATTATGTTCAATATGGATGCAAGTAATACGTAAGTGAATCACATATGATAAAACACAAACATTGTGGGAATAGATCATAACTGACATATAAGACTGTGTGAGCTACTACATGAAATCCAACATAACCCCCTGCATTGGCACGGGGAGACCATTTGTCGAATGAAACTCTATCACATAGCATGCATCATCATATATTATAAATGGCCTACGTGGATCTACTATTCTATCCCACAAGGGCTCCTATGGTGGCCCATAGTTAATGGGGCAAAGGGTTGCTTCTAAGGTTCCCTTACTGAACCCCACCTCAATGCCTCATTTGGTACTGAGTCATCCCATGGAATCTTGAAAACATATACTTAGTCAAATTATGACACTTAGAATCATAAGTAGCAATCTCAAGAGTAGCTCGAAACTTAAGGAACCACTAAGTGAAAATTGTCCTTTCATCTCGTAGAACATCATAAATATCATTTATGGCATTGTCAAATTCTTATATCCTTGAAAAATCATCAACTTAAAACATTTCTTTTGTGCCCTAATTTTAACATGTAACATGCACGGTTTGACTTAAACTTAGTGGGCTTAATCATTAGTTGAAACATTCATTAAAATATAAGATTCGTTCATGATCATGGGAAAATATACTTATTCAAAATATGCAAATCATCTCACACATCAACATCTAAAACACTAATCATTGGGGTCATCACCCTTAACTCAAAACTCATGAAAATACTTGATATAACATCTCATGGTAACATTAAAGGCATATTATAATATTAAACATCATAAAATCATCATTTGCATGCATGGTAGTATTTAAAGAACTTAAAGAAAAGATAAAACTTTTTTATGTAGAACCTTGTGGGTGAACCCCATAGCTTGAGTGCTCCTTACCCATCCTTAGTTTTATGTTCTATGTGCTATGTGCTATGTGCTATGTGCTATGTGAATCCATGCATATCTCTATCCCTATGATATCCCCATAGCGTGAGTCATACTTACCCGCCCCGCAAAACTATGTGCTTAATGTATATTTATGCGCTTCTAAATTGATGATGTGTGAATATATGCTATGAGACTTGTTTGGGGACTCTCAGGTTCCCATTCACCGTGCCACTCCTAGGCCCTACTCTCGGATCGTGACACCCGTACCTTGAATCCCTAAAAATCTCAAATATTAGTAATCTTGATTATCATTCCACGAGCATAAGTTACATCTCATGGAAGAACTTACTACTCGTAGAGCCCTTCGTAACAACTGATAGTTGAAGAAATTTTTCATATTTCATTTTCCTTTTCACTTTCACACCTTTAAATAAGTAGGGCCTTAAAATATTTCTCCCTTGGGAACATTCATCCCCGAATGTGTTAAACGCAAGCTCTAAAGAATAGATTACATGCACTATATGTAAAATGCAACATATGCATCATAAAAATCCTTAAACCATGCTCCAAATAACATTCATAATGCAAATCTCAAAAACACATAATCTTGTATAAATGACATGGAGATGACATGCAAGGAAATGAGGTTCTTAAATAGGAAAATCATGGTACCTCAAGCATGATTAGGATGGAAGAGATAGAGGTATCGCTCTCTCATATCTACTTCGGCTTCAAAGTGGCACTTTTGACTTGTTGGTTCCTCCAAAAGACTTTAACGGATACTATGTCCTTGTTTCTCAACCTCTTGAACTGCTATCCAATATTTCCACCGAGAATTCCTCATAAGTCAAACTATCCTCAACATTCACCACTTCTAAAGGCACAATGAAGTTAAGATCTCTAATACACTTTCTCAACATAGAGACATGGAAAATGCGATGTACCGTGCTTATTTCCATAGGCAAATCTAATTCGTCAGCAACTTTAACAACACACCTCATGATCCAGTATGGCCCTACATACCTAGGGATTAAATTTTCTTTCTTGTAAGAATGAACTACAACTTTCATCAGCGAAACCTTCAAATACACCCATTCATTAACTTCAAATTTAAAGTATCTTCTTATAGTATCGGTATAGGACTTTTGCTGACTTTGAGCCTCTTGCAACCTATCTCTTATAATTCTTACCTTCTCCAAAGCTTCCATGACCAAATCTGGACCCAAAAAAGACATTTTCCCTACTTCAAACCACCCAACCGAGGATCTACAATGTCTAGCATATAAAGCATCAAAGAGAGTCATTTCAATGCTAGAGTAGTAGCTATTTTTATAGGCAAACTCAATGAGCGGAAGATGCTCATCCCAACTCCCCTTAAACTCCAAGCCACAAGTCCTTAGCATATTCTCAAGAGTTTGAATGGTCTTTTTGGCTTGGCCATCCATTTGCAAGTGAAAATTTGTGCTGAGCTTGACTTTGGTACCAAGGCCTCTTTGAAAGGACCTCCAAAAATGTGATGTGAATTAAGAACCTCCATCAATTATAATAGATAATGGGACCCCATGCAATCTTCCTAACTTATGAATAAACAACTTGGCATAATTTTTGGCACCATAAGTCATTTCAATCGGTAGAAAGTGAGACGACTTCGTCATTCTATCAACAATAACCCAAATAAAATCAAAGTGATTTATAGTATAACACCCGTCATATTCTTAGGCTCGAAAAACTGAAAGATAGAAAATTTATTGATGGTCAGGATGTACGAGCCATATTATGGCCTATATAAGAACTTATGAGTCGTAGGTGGTATCGTGGAAAGTGCCCAGTGAAAATAGAACATTTGAGAATTTCTTAAAGTTTACTTACGAATTACCAAACAGTCTCTTATGTTTGCCCACGACCCATAAGTTGGTCTCATAGGAAGGGGTCTTAAGAAATAAAAAAATTTCAAGTTTGGAGTCATGTTACGAAAGGACCTACGACCTGTAAGTTGATTGATGGGTTGTCTTGGTATTCGTAACTCAGAAGCTGAAATACCAGTAGCTCAACTTTTATGACACCCAGATCCACGAGGCAAGTTACTAGCTATATATTTATCCATGGCCCGTAAAAGGGGTTTCATGGACGGCTTGGCAGTTTTTTGTGAATGGTGTTTTTGACTTTTTCAATCCATCGAAGTCCTAAACTATGTTGTTTTGACTACTCTAACAACCTATTTCATATCAGTATTATCTCAAGTCATTAAAAGCCTTTAATCCTCAAAGTTTTCTTAAGGGTTTTCAGCGTTTCTCTCTCTAAGTCAAGAGTTCTATTGAAGAAAACGATTAAAGGTTTGACTAAGGATTTCTAGATTTCTCTCTTCAATTCTAAAGATTCTACTTAAAGTATGTAGGTCTTCATTCATGGATTAGTTTCATCCATGAAGCCCAAATCTAAAACCTCATTTTTATTAAAGTTTTATAATTAATTCTTATGGGCTTTTAAGCAATGATTCTTAATGCATGGATTATGATTTCTGTATGATGATTTTGATTAATTATGCACGAATTATGATGAATTACATGATCTATATGATTTTTAAACAAAAGTATGAGATTTCAAGTATGCATTATTAGGGCTTAACAATTTGATGTGGGTATCTTTCCTAAAGTTTCAACTTGATTTAAATACATGTTTTACTTTATAATTCCTATTCAATTACATGATTTTGAATCAATTGTCCATGAACCCAAGCTTAGTCCTAGTACAATATGATGAAGTTATGAATTTCATAATTTTGATCTCAATATGTAAAAGCATGTTTTATGAATATGATGATTCTATGAAAGCTATGATGATACTATGATAAAGAGGATGATGAAAATCTTAATTTTCATGATGATTATGATGTTAAGGTAGGAATGTCTATCCACACTATGATGAAAGCAAAGTAAATGGACTATTCTTATGATATGATATTTTCATGAAAACTATGGTGACTATTTACGAATTATGAAAGCATCATTTTAATGAAGTATGACTATGTTAAAATATATGTATATCCATATTTATGTATGTCATGGGATATGACTTATCACTGAAAGGGCTTTAATAGATACCATAGTCCTATAACTATGTGTCACCATAGGAATGATATTTATGTTCTATGCCTTAAAGGTGTTCTTTTGAATCCAATTAGCTTAAATGATGGACACTCATCGTGCTAGGGTAAATCCTAAAGGGTGGGGTTAAATGATGGTTCTCACCATGCTAGGATAGAGCCTATAGGGTGAGGATCGAGTTTACCTTGACAAAGCAGACCCTTTCTTAGCTTGATATAGAGTGAACACCAGGATTCCATGTAATAGTATGCATTGTCTTATAAATATCAGTTATGATCTCATTCTTGCATGTGTAACTTAAGGTTATGAATGAATTTTTACGATGCTTCTTCTTATGATTTTAAAGTTACATGTTCATGCATATTGTGCTTTGTTCCATTGATGATGATTATGCATATTGATATTATTGTGATTTCCTTTGATTCATAGCAGTACTACATACTTAGTTCATTCTATGTACCAACGCATACTTTTTACCTACATGACCTAACCATGTAGGGACAGACAATGAGGTGACTATTCTATTTTGTGACTATATCTAGATTTGAGCTTGGAGATTTGTTAGTGAGTTCTCATGCTTTAGGAACAAGTCCTATGATGTTTCCTCTCTTTTATTTTGAGTCATCTTTATTTTTTTATACTTTTGATTTACATATTAAGGGTGAGCTAGAGCCATGTGCTAGACCCTACCAAGAGCGTTAATATAGAGACATGAATTGGACTAATAAATACAATATACTTGCACTATTGCTTACATATGCATTTTTGCTTGCATATTCTCTTGTGTATGCTTATTTTACCTTATCAATGCTTACAATATGAACATGAGGCTTTGATGGGATGCCTTCGAGTGTCACATTCATCGTGTCATGGTCAGGCCATAGTTTCGAGTCATGCAAAAAGTATTATCAGGGCAAAAGGTTTGAAAGGATCCTATGGGAGTCTAACATGTGCATCGAGTAGAGTCTTATTCATTGGTGTGAAGTGCGCCACATACATGAATGCACCACATACATGAATAGGAGGCTATGAGACATTCTTAGGAAAACTATGCTTATTTTGAACTTTATATCATGCCTTTAGAACTTTGGTATCCTAACGTTTTTCCCTTGGTGTTTTCAGAAATTACTCTACAGCGTGCTACATTACCAGGAGGGAATAACGCTAATGCAGACCAAGCTCTTCCAGTCCCTCAAGCGGAAAAATTATACAATGATGGGTTTAGATCCGCTATCACTATGTTGGCTCAAGTTGTTGCTTCACCAAAGATTCCTACTCCAGCCTCAAGAATAAGAGATTTTTCTAGAATGAATCCCCAAGAATTTCATGGTTCAAGGATTGATGAGAACCCCTAAGAGTTCATTGATGAGGTGTACAAGGTGGTCGAAATTATGGAGGTGTCTTTCGAGGAGAAGGTCGAACTAGTGGCTTATCAATTCAAGGGAGTGGGTCAAGTTTGGTTCACTCAATGGAAGTCTGAAATGGATGGTGAAGATGCTATCAATTGGGAGATGGTCAAAGGTGATTTTCTTGATCGTTTCTTCCCACTTGAACTAAGAAAATCTAGGGTGATGGAGTTCATGAACTTAAGGCGAGGTGGAATGAGTGTGAGGTAATATACCCTCAAATTTACTAATTTGTCCATATTTTCTCCTTCTTTGGTGGACGATTCAAAGGGCCCGCACGAACAAATTATTTTTGGGGGTGTTCAACTAAGTAAAAATGGAATGTGCCCTCAAATTTACTAAGTTGTCCAAGTTTTCTCCTTCTTTGGTGACCGATTCAAAGGCCCGCATGAACAAATTTATTTTGGGGGTGTCCAACTAGGTAAAAATAGAATGTATGGTTTCCATGCTTGTTAAGAAGATAGATATTTCTAGACTCATGACATATGTCGAACAAACAGAGAGTGAGAAGCTACAAAATATGTGATCAAGGGAGTCTATAAGGCACGTTATGATGGTGGGTTCTCTCATGGTAGGTCCAATGGTGGCTGATTCCAACAGGGAAAAGGGTCTTCAAAAGGTGCTTCTCAAAGGTTTTATAAAGGAAAGGGGGCCAATCCTAAGGCACAAGGTGATGTTGTGAAAGGTGGTTCTATTCCTCCTAGATGCCTCAAGTTTGAGAGGAACCATGTTGGTGAATGTTTGAGGGATTCTGGAGAATATTTCAGGTGTGGAAAGATAGGACACAAGATTGTCAAAAGTCCCAATGTTGCTAATAATAATAAGGAAGGTCGTCCACAAGGTCAAGTAGCTCAAAAGAGGCAAGTGCCACAGGGTGCCCAAAATCAAGGTGGTGGTCCATGTGGTAATCGATTTTATGCTTTGCATGCTAGATAAGAAGTTGATGAGGCTCCCAATGTGGTTATCGGTATGTTAAAAGTCTTTGATCATGATGTATATGCTTATTTTTACCCTCGTACCAATGTCTTTTGTTACTCCTTATGTTGCGATAAAACTTGATGTATCTCTGGAAATCTTGTTAGAACCCTATTTGATTTATACTCCTATTGGTGAGTCAATCCTAGCCAAGAAAGTCTATAAAATGTATTCCGTGTCGGTCTTGCATAAAGTCTTCTTATGTGAAATTGATAAGACTAATTTTGATGTTATTCTTGGTATGAATTGGTTGCATGCATCATATGTTTCTATTGATTGTAGAATCCCTAAGGTCACATTCCAAGTCCTTAATGAGACCATTCTCGAATGAAAGGGAACCAATTCTGTGTTTAAAGGAAAGTTTGTCTCTTATATGAAAGCTATGAAAATGATTTGTAAGGGTTGTCTATATCATGTTGTCTAGGTCATTGATATTGAGTCTCATGTTCACGCTCTTGATTTGGTCCCTATTATGAACAAGTTTCTTGATGTCTTTCTAAAAGAGTTACCTGGTATTCCTCCCGTGAGGGAAATTGATTTTGGTATTGATCTTTCACCCGACACCAATCCTATTTCTATACCTCCATATCGCATAGCCTTAGCAGAGTTGAAAGAACTGAAGGAACAATTGAAGGATTTGCTTGATAAAGGGTTCATAAGGCCTAGTGTGTCACCATGGGGTACTCTTGTATTATTTTTAAGGAAGAAGGATGGTTTACTTTTGATATGTGTGGATTATAGGCAATTGAATAAGCTAATCATCAAAAACAAGTATCCACTTCCAAGGATCAATGACCTATTCGATCAATTACAAGGTGAAAGCTACTTTTCTAAGATTGATCTCTGGTCTGGATATCACCAATTAAGGGTAAAGGAAGATGAAATTCTAAAGATGGCATTTAGAACTCGGTATGGTCGCTTTGAATTTTTGGTTATGTCATTTGGACTAACAAATGCCCCTACTACTTTTATGGATTTGATGAGTAGGATCTTCAAATCGTATTTGTATATGTTTATGGTGGTGTTCATAGATGATATATTGGTTTATTCGCGAGATGTGAAAGAGCATGAAAATTATTTGAGGATTGCGTTGCAAACATTGAGAAATAAGCAACTCTTTTCCAAGTTTAGCAAGTGTGAATTTTTGCTAACAGAGGTGGCTTTCCTTGGTCACATTATTTCAGGTAATGGTATTAGGGTGGATCCTAAGAAAATTGAGGAGGTTAAGAATTGTCCTAGACCATTGACTCCATCCAATATTAGAAGTTTTTTGGGTTTGGCTGGGTATTATCGAAGGTTTGTTAAAGGATTTTCTTCTATTGCTTCTCCTTTGACAATGTTGACCCAAAGCAAGGTAAAATTTTAACGGTCCGATGAATGTGAGAAGAGTTTCCAATTGTTGAAGGATCGTATTACTTCGGCCCCTATGTTGACATTGCCCCAAGGATTTTATGGTTTTGTTGTATATTGTGATGTCTCACACATATGTTTGGTTTGTGTGTTAATACAGCATGGAAAGGTTATTGCCTATGGTTCAAGGAAATTGAAAGTACACGAGAAGAATTATCTGACCAATGATCTTGAGTTGTTGGTTGTGGTGTTAGCATTGAAAAATTGGTGACACTACCTCTATAGAGTACATGTTGATATATTCACTGACCACAAAAGTTTACAATATATGTTTAGCCAAAGAGATTTGAATCTAAGTCAAAAACGGTGGTTGGAACTATTGAAGGATTATGACATGAGTGTGATGTATCACCCTGATAAGGCTAATGATGTGGCTGACGCATTGAGTAGAATGTCTATTGGCAGTATGGCACATGTTAAGAGTGGAAATAAAGAGGTACTTAAGGAATTACATTGTTTGGGTGTGAATCTAAGTGGCTTGAGTGATGGTGGTGTGTTGATACCAAATGGAGTAGAATCATCTTTGATGGAAGAAGTTAAGGTAAAGCAAGACATGGATCCTACTTTGGTCGAATTGAAAAAGTTGGTGATTGATAAAAAGGTGGAAGTTTTCTTACAAGGAGGAGATTGAGTGTTGTCTTATCAAGGGCGATTGTGTCTACACAACGTGGATGGACTAAGGAAAAAAATACTTGATGAAGCTCATAACTCTAAGTATTCTATTCATCTGGGATCCACCAAAATGTATAGAGATTTGAGGGAAGTGTATTGGTGAATGACATGAAGAAAGACATAGCAAGGTGTGTGATGAAATGTATAAATTATCAACAAGTGAAGGTAGAACATCAAAGCCCTGGTGGTTTAACTCAAGATATTGAACTACCCACTTGGAAATGGGAAGAGGCGAATATGGATTTCATTACGGGGTTGCCAAGGACTAGAAAGAAATTTGACTCAATATGGATGGTTGTGGATAGAATGACAAAAATAACCCACTTTTTGCCGATAAAGACTACTTATGGTGTTGAAATTATACTAAGGTTTATATTCATGAACTGGTAAAGTTGCATAGAGTACCATTGTCCATCATATCGGATAGAGGTTCTCAATTTACTTCTCTTTTTTAAAATTATTCCAAAAGGGCCTTGGTACGAAGGTAAAGCTAAGTACCGCATTTCATCCTCAAACAGATGGACAAGCCAAAAAACAACACAAATATTGGAGGATATGTTGAGGGCTTGTGTGCTTTATTTTAAAGAAAGTTGGGATGATCACCTACCTCTTATTGAATTAGCTAATAATAACAGTTTTCATTCAACCATTGGTATGGCTCCGTTTGAAACATTGTATGGTAAGCGATGTAGGTCACCGGTAGGATGGTTTGAAATTGGAGAAATATCCTTAATTGGACCAAATTTGATGCTTGATACTACGGAGAAGGTGAAAGTCATAAGGGAAAGGTTAAAGGCTGCCCAAAGCCGTCAAAGGTCATATGTCGATGTTAGGAGGAGAGAAGTAGAGTTTAATAAAGGAAATTAGGTGTATTTGAAGGTTTCTTCAATGAAGAGGGTGATGTTGTCATGACCCGATCCTAGGCCTAGAAGTGACATGGAGAATGGAAACCCTAGAGTCCCTAAACAAACCTCATAGCATACATACGCACATCATCAATTTTGAAGCGCATAGTTATATATGGAGCACATAGTTCTACGAGGCAGGTAAGTATGACTCACACTATGGGAATGTCGTAGGGATAGGGATTTAAATAATTCACATAGCACATAGCACATTAAACTAAGGAACGGGTAAGTATGACCCATGTTATAGGGATAGAAGGGACATAGGACTTTCCATATTTACATACATCATCATATCCATATCATCATAACATCATAGGCAACATAGCATCCCAAGCATAAAAAAAGCATATTCATACAAGGAGTTTGTGATATCCAACAATGCCTCTAATATAGAATAGGACGGAGTCCAAGACATGTCCCGGGAACACCCTCAAAGTAAAGACATAAAACATCATAGCACAATAGGTAGATAGAAGGTGGCTTGTCCTTGGATGATATGACTCACCACAAGTAACCCTTTGTCAATCAAGCTAGCTATCAAGTGGTGGAAGATGATAGTCTCCAGTCTCTACATGGTTAGATCATGTAGACAAAAGAGTATGTGTTAGTACGTTTGAATGTACTCAATATGCGGGCATACAAATGCTTATGAACATGAATAACCTGTAAACCAATGTTAGATGACAAAGGCACATATATATAGAAAGAAGTATATAGGAAATAATATAATATCAATATACCATGAAATCCATGATGCATGAATGTCATAGTATACATAACATATCAAGGATGGGACCATAACCGACATCTCAAACCCATACAAGCTATACATAAATTCGCCCGATGAAAGCCCCCCATCGGATGAGAGTAGACTACTTGCTAAAGGTAGCCTACACCAAACCTTACAAACTCATATTTTTGGTGTGATGGACACCTTTCTTATGAACTCATCTTTTCATAAGGATTTCATGATCATCTTATAAAGAAGCAAAAACATAAACCTACATTGGCACGTAGTTATGAGAAAGAAGACTTTACTTAAAGACCCTTTAGGCCGAGCCCCCACCACCAATCTCATTAGGTGTTAGGTCATCATCCCGTGGGAATACATATACATATACATGCTTTAAGGTGGAAATATCTACCCACACTATGATGAAATCAAAGTAAATAGACTATTCTTATGACATGATATTTTCATGAAAGCTATGGTGACTATTGACGAATTATGAAAGCATGATTTTAATAAAGTATGACTATGTTGTAAGCTATGTATATGAATGATTTATGTATTATGTGGGATATGACTTAGCATCAAGAGGACTTTGGTAGATACCATATTCCCATAACTATGTTCCATAATAGGAATGATATTTATGTTCTATGCCTTAAAGGAGTGCTTTTGGATCCAATTAACTTAAATGATGGACACTCGTCGTGCTAGGGTAAAGCCTAAAGGGTGGGGTCAAATTATGGTTCTCATCATGCTAGGGTAGAGCCTATAGGGTGAGGATCAAGCTTACCCTGGCAAAGTAGACCCCTCTTAGCTCGATGTAAAGTGAACATTAAGATTCCATATAATAGTTTGCATGGTCTTATAAATGTTGATTATGGCCTTATTCCCACATATGTAACTTAAGGTTATGAATGGATTTTTATGATGCTTTTTCTTATGATTTTAAAGTTGCATGCTCATGTATATTGTGCCTTATTCCATTGATGATGATTACACATATTGATATTATTATGATATCCTTTGATTCATGGCACACCTACATACTTAATGCATTCTATTTAATAATGCATACTTTTTACCTACATGACCTAACCATGTAGGGGAGGACGATGAGGCGACTCTTTCATTCCGTGGCTATATCCAGATTTGAGCTTAGAGATTTGTTTGTGAGTTCTCATTCTTCGTGAACAAGCCGTATGATTTTTTTCACTTTTATGTTGAGTCATCTTCATTTTTTATACTTTTAATATACATCTTGAGGGTGAGCTAGTGAGCCATGTGCTAGACCCCGCCAAGATCATTGATGTAGAGGCATGAATTGGACTAATGGATGTGGTGTACTTGCACTCTTGCTTATATATGGATTTCCGCTTTCTTATTCTCTTGTGTATGCTTATTTTACCTTATGAATGTTTACAGTATGAACACGAGGCTTGGATGGGATGCCTTCGGGTGTCACATTCGTCGTATCATGACAAGGAGGTTCGGGTCGTGACATCTAGTCTTTGGAAACTCAACCATAAAATCCATGTTGATCTCTTCCCACTTCCAAGTAGGAATCTCGATATCTTGGGCTAGGCTACCTAGCCTTTGATGCTCAGCTTTGACTTGTTGGCAATTATGGAAACTGACTACGAACTTGGAAATATCCCCCTTCATACCACCCTACCAATATACCTCCCTTAAATCCATATACATCCTTGTGGAGCTGGGATTAATGGAATATGATGAATTATAAGCTTCACTCAAGATCAATTCATCGACATCGAGCATGCATAGCCTACCTAGGTATCTAAGGACACCATCTCCCCCTTGGGAGAAAACTTTCACCTTGCCATCTTTCACCAAAGACTTTAATTCCACCAAAGCAGGGTTAAGGTATTGTTTGGATTTGGCCTCTTTCGGTAAGGAAGACTTAGAACTATCAATAACCACCGTACCTCAATTTTTGACCTCATCCAACCTAACTCCCCACCTAGTCAATTGATGAACTTCTCTTTCCAGTTCTTTCTTACTATCATCAATATGAGCCACATTCTCCACGGACACCCAGTTTAGGGTATTGGCCACAACATTAGCTTTGCCCGGATAGTAGTGCACACTCATGTCATAGTCTTTAAGAAACTCCAACCATCTCCTTTGCCTCAAATTTAGATTTCTTTGGGTGAACATGTATTGAAGACTCTTATGGTCGGTGAGCACCTTCACATGGATCCCATATAAATAATGATGCCATATTTTCAACGCAAACACTGTGACCACTAAATCAAGATCATGAATAGGATAATTACACTCATGCACCTTTAGTTTCCTAGAAGCATAGGCAATGACCTTGCCATATTGCATCAAAACACACCTCAAACCGAATCTTGAAGCATCACAATAAATCACAAACCCTTTTAATCCTTCTAGTAGAGCCAAGATAGGAGCGGATGTAAGCTTGTCCTTCAATGTTTGGAAACTTCCTTTATATTCATCAGTCCACAAAAACTTGGCCTTCTTTTGTGTAAAATTTTTCAAAGGAGAGGCAATTGAATAAAAACCCTCAACAAATCTCTAGTAGTACCCCGCCAAGCCCAAGAAACTCCTAATATCCATTGGAGTCAAGGGTCTAGGCCAATTTTTTATTGCCTTAGTCTTTTTTGGATCGACTTTAATGCCTTCACCCAATACCACATACCCTAGAAAGGAAACTTCCTTCAACCAAAATTCACATTTGTCTAACTTATCAAAAAATCTTTCTTCCCTCAATGTTTGCAACACTATCCTTAGATGTTTGGCATGCTCTCCTTCACTCCGGGAACAGATCAAGATGTTGTCAATAATACCACCACAAACATGTCGAGTTAGGGTTTAAGGAACCTATTCATAAGGTCCATAAATATTTTTAGAGCATTAGTTAGGCCTAAGGACATCGCCACAAACTCAAAATGCCCATATCTTGTTCGGTAGGCTATTTTGGGAACACCACACTCCCTCACCTTTAATTGATGATACCCAGACCGAAGGTCAATCTTTGAGAAGTGACTAACCCCTTGAAGTTGATCAAATAGGTCATCTATCCTTGACAAAGGATACCTGTTCTTCACGGTGACCTTATTGAGTTGCCGGTAATCGATGCACATTTTAAGTGAGACATCTTTCTTCCTTACAAACAACACTGGTACACCCCAAGATGATTTGCTAGGCCTTATAAAATCTTTTTCCAACAAATATTTCAATTGGTCTTTTAACTCCTTTAACTATATCGGGGCCATCTAATAAGGGGGAATGAAGATGGGTTGAGTGTCGGGGAGGAGATCTATATCGAAATCGATCTCCCTTTCTGGAGAACCACCGGGAAAGACATCAAGAAACTCACTAACCACTGAAACCAACTCAATAGGAGGGACCTTAGAATCAATATCTCTAACCCTTACTAAATGATAAATGCAACCCTTGGAAATCAACCTTTGAGCCCTAAGACACGACATGATTTTTCCCTTGACCACTAAGCCATGACCTTCCTACTCCAGGGCGGGTTCATTGGGGAATTGGAACTTAACTTTGTGGGTTATACAATATATGGAAGTATGATAAATATGTAACCAATCCATCCCAAGAGTGACATCAAAATCTACCATGTTTAGTTTAACAAATCAAAAAGCAAGACTTTATGCAATATAGACACGGGACAACCCCTATAGACTCTTTTAGCAACAATGGGCACACCAATGAGGGTAGACACTTCAAAGGGTTCACATAAAAACTCAGGACTCACATGAATCATATTAGCAACAAAAGGAACAATGAAAGAAAGAGTAGCACCCGTATCCAATAAAGCATACACATCAAAATCATAAACCTTTAACATACCGGTAACAACGTCGGGCGCCTCATCAACCCCTTGTCTCCCTTGAAGATCATAAAACCAGTTGTTACATGGAGCACCTTCTTGTTTACCATCTTGTGCCCTTTGATCACTGTGGACACCTTGTCCTTGAGGATGACCATCTCTACCCTTATTTAGGCAATCCGCAATCTTGCGGCCCATTTTTCCACATCGGAAGCAATCACCTATGTTCCTCAAGCATGAACCACTTTGATTCCTCCCATATTTTGTGCACCTAAGATGAGTCATACCACCA
This sequence comes from Solanum aculeatissimum, assembly GCA_038996855.1. Classification (NCBI taxonomy): domain Eukaryota; kingdom Viridiplantae; phylum Streptophyta; class Magnoliopsida; order Solanales; family Solanaceae; genus Solanum; species Solanum aculeatissimum. The sequence goes on along the minus strand of JBCEWC010001940.1, from coordinate 10,970 downwards.
TTTCCACCTTAATCCTTAGGATTAGGTACCCTATCATTAGCAAATCTTTGGCCTTGGGCATTGGAGGATCCTTGGTCTTGGAATGTGTGGCCTTGTTGGAAATGGCCACCTTTAGTGCCCTGGAATCCACCCTCAAAACGAGTCCTCTTGGAATCACAACTCCTCCTCTTTTGAAGCTTCTCACCCTCAAGTTGCTCGGCATATGTCATAAGCTGAGATATGTCCATGTCCCCAATGAGCATAGTGGTGTGACACTCTTAATTGATCAAATTGAACATACCCAAAATAAACTTGTGCATTCTTGCCCAAACATTGCGACCAAGTGAGGAGCATACTTGGAGAGGTCATTAAATTTAAAGGAATACTCTCTAACACTTATCGCACCTTGCTTGAGGTTCATGAACTCCGTCATCTTTTCTTTCATCAACTCAATTGGGAAAAAGCGATCAAGGAAAGCAATGTTGAACTCTTCCCAAGGAATGGGTTCATCATCAGCCCTTTCCATCTTTCGTTTATTATACCATGTTTGGGAAAGGCCTTTAAGTTGGTAGGTTGCCAATTCCTCCTTTTATCCTTAACTTACCCACATGACAGCCAAAACCTTATATACTTTATCAAGAAACTCTTTGGGATCCTCTTCAACGTTGTATCCATAGAACTCCAAAAGGTTCATTCTTGTGAATTCCCTCACCCTTGAGGCGAAGGTAGGAGAATAAGTAGCTTGAACTCTTTGGTTGGCCACGGCCCTATCCAATAAGGTAACCACATTCTGATACTCGACATGGGTGACAACTTCTTCTTCTGCTTGTGGAACTTGCGAATATAGAGGGGTCGGTTCACCCTCAGGAGCGGGAGCTCTTGGTTCCATTCTTGTCAGAGGCATGATCTAAAATAGCAAAATATCATCCATTAGGAATAGAAAACCTCAATTCATCTCTAGATCAAGCCATAGAATATGAAGAAGTAAATCATTTTCCTAAGACATCTCATAGCCTTTTGTTCAAAGTTGTGGCGTGCTTGACAACCATGAACAAGACTCTACTTAATGTGGTGTGTTGGATTTATGAGGACCATTTATGAACCTAGTGCTTTGATATAAAGATTTGTCACTCCCAAAGCCAAGGTCCTAGATGTGGCATGAGAAATAGGAGCCGAAAAGGATCCCAAACAAGCCTCTTAAGTATACATCGAACATCTTTGGTTTCGTGGAAGCATAAATAAGAAACAAACAAGTAACACATAATTTCTAAGGGGAAACGTGACTTTGAACTCATATTATGGGGATGTTGTGGGAAGAGGATTAGCATGAAATCACATATGATATGAATGGTAAATGCTTGGTGAAAACATGCATGAGAGATCCCCAAACCGTATAACATGACATACATAGGTGGGAAAATGTCGTAATCGACATGTAAGACTAAGTGAGCTACTACTTGGAATTTCAATGTTCACTCCACACTGTACATGGAGTGATCTACTTTTATAAGGTAAACTAAACACTATCCTTACGACATAGCCTTTTCATAAGAGTGCCCCCACCTTACGACCTAGCCTTTTTGGTAAATTTCACATGTCATCTTTACCTTATGGCATTGCCTTTTCGGTAGGTTCAAGCCCAAATAGGGGAATCAACATCATACCTATGGTGGCCCATTGTTTAGAGACAATGGGAGACTACCAAGGTCCTCTCAGTGCTAGGTCAAAATCCCACGGAATACTTGAAACATATTCCTAATCATATCATGCATAGTCTCAAAACATCATAATATCATACTTGGAGTAGCTCGTCAAACATAGCTTATTCCATCATGTTAGAGCTTCACATCATTCTTGGTATTTAAGTTATGTTCATGAGCTCATGGCGTACTTATTAGCCCTCTTATATATTAGTTTCAACTTGTACAACATACATGACTTACCACAAGACATTGATTACATGAGAAACTTAGCATGCATTTTTTTTATCAAAATATGGTGGGCACATATACATAAACTTAAAACCATGCAAATCATGAGTGAATGACATGAAAGGTGCAAAATAGACTCACTTAGTCATTATTCAAAGAACCCATCAAACATAATCAAAACTTCATTAGGGCACCATCAAACCTGATAAAATTCATAAGCTTCACATGATATTTCATTTCATGTTAATGTATGAAAATAACTCATCATAAAATACATAATGACATCCTCACATAAAAGAGTTCGTAAAATATTCATAAATATCCATAACTTGAAAATACACGAGGGAGAGGAATGGTTGATCTTGTGGAAGATAGGTTCCCACAATCAAAACCCACATACCTTGATGATTTAGTGGAGAGAATTTTGATTTAGGAGATGAGAAATCTAAAATGCTAACTTGTTCTTCTTGCTTGAGAGCCTTAGAGGGCTTTGAGAGTGTTTGAGAGAAATTTAGACTTGGGGCTTTTGAGGAAATGAATTGGATGAGGAGTGTATAAGGCTGGAAAGAGGGGGCTTAAAGTCCCAAACGACATGGTATGACTTTAAAATAATAGAAAAGGCCAAAATTGTCCTCTTTAAAAAGTATGTAAGAACGGAACACAAGATCCTATTTACGGTATGTGGTCCAATTTACGGGTTGTAGGTGAGGGTCTCGTTTGATGTCATTTCAGACTCTCAAAAAAAAATTTGAATCATATTTCACGACTTGATTTATGACTTGTAAGTCATTTCATGGGTCCTCTGATAGCCCGTACCATGAATCCCTGAAAATCTCAAATCTTAGTAATCTTGATCATCATTCCACGAGCATAGGTTACGGCTCGTGGAAGAACTTACTGCCCGTAGAGGCCTTCTAACCACTGATACTTGAAGATATTTTCTAGATTTCATTTTTCTTTGAAATGTTACACCTTTCAATATGTGCGGCCTTACAATTTTTCTATTGTGAAAGATATTATTTATAGTTTCTCTGAGGTGCCTCATACAATAATCATAATGAGCCAAAGATAATACAACTTTAATCATCTTTTTAATATATGGGTGTCTGTCAGAAATTTTACACAATTTAGGAGTATAATCCACAAAGCTGCTCATTTTCTCGACAAATATTGATAGGAGGCATCACACTAAGTGTTTGATACATAAAATGCCATAGAAAAAAAATGATCCTCTACATCATCTGTTACGGTAAACAACAAAACTCCTCCATTTACTATTTAAGAATATCCCATTCATATATATGATTTTTTGAATATGTTGAAAACCATAAATGAAAGCTCCATAGGCAATAAAAAATACTTGTACTTGCCATTTTCATCAAGCTTTAAAACCGTCTTACTTTTTAAATTTATCGTCATAAGCATATAACGGTAAGTATCAAGTGTTGCGTAATCTTGCTCATGTGTTTCTCTTATCACAGCTTTTTCAATCTCATTTCTCGTCCAAACCTCCCAATAACTACTCTTGTAATCCAATTCAATACAGGTTGAATTTTCTATATCTTTTGTGTTGAAGCCCTTATCTTTGGGAAACCTTTCCTTGAAGTATGAACCAACAACTTTTATTGTGGCATGTGGGTTATGGCTTGTAAGAAGTTGTGAGTCACATGTATGTATTTTTTCATATTTTTAGATGTAAAATCTATCAGAACTTTAAAGTTTTATAACTCTCAGCTACCACTTGCATTCGAGATGTACATATTTCACGCAATACACAATACGTGAATTGATTACCTGGTTCATTCTAAATAAATTATTTTTCACAAAAGCAATTTCAAGAAAATACCTAACTAACCAGACTATGATGATTGTACAACATTTTATGTATTGTTGGCAACTTCAAAAGTATCAGGTACACTATGTGCATTGGTAATTGTTTTATCTGGAATATTCATGTTCACCCAATCACATTCGTCATTTAATATTTATTGGTCTTGACAGTTCTCGACCAATCTTTCAATCACATATATCCTTAAAATGGATCTATCATCATCTTCCGAAAAAGTACACAAACCTAATTATTTTTTTCCTAAAAAGAGTTGCCCCTTTGCTTTTCATGCAACTATGCATGTAGGAGATGATAGGATCTTTCAAATTATAATTTATTTCACAATGAAAATGATTTTATTTGCAAAATTTTTATACATGACATTTCGATCCATAATCATACCTATCATTTCTACCATTTTCTTATTTTTTTTCAATCCCAAATAAAATGATTGTTGGACTCAATCCATTCACCATAACAATCCACTCCTATGATTATTTTATCCTACATAGATGGAATTGAAGGTAGCTAATGATTTAAAAAGAAATTGATCGTAACAGGCACTAATCATTTTAATTCACACAAAACAATAATATTCACTTATCAAAATGATTGAAAATCACCTCTCAAACAATGTCCAATGATACCAATGGAATTTAATTTTAAATCGAGAGAATTTTTTTTTCAAAATTAAAATTTTTTCCGAGAAAAGAGAAAAGATGCTCTATTCTCCTTTCTTTCCAACACAATAACAACTACTACAAGAACAACAATGATACCAACAATACAATACATGCAGGAGGAGGAAGAGGAAGAAGAAGAAGAAAACATGTGAATTTGAAGAAGAGAAGAAAAAAGTGTGAATATGATAGTTGGAAGCAATGGTGCAACTTGCTTTTCTCTTTTTCAGGGTTTTTCATAAAATATTCAGTGAAAGTGTAAAAAATAACTTAAGGACTTATTAAAAAAAAAGAGGTCAAAACTCATTAATTACTAATTAATAAAATTTATTTTTAAAAAATATTTTTTTTTGGGGGGGGGGGGTGGAGGTGGTGGATAGTGATGCTTGAATTTTTAACTTTTAAATTTTAATTAATGCTAGTTAATAATTTATTTAATTTTTATCAAGGTGGAATATTTTATACATGTTTAAGTAAAACGGAGAGTGTATTCCACACATCACTGATATGTATTTCTCAAATTAATGGATGATAGTTTAGATATGAAACTCACTCTATCAATAGTTTATGTATAATTTTTTTTTTTTAAAATGTAATAGTTTATTTGTGTTTTTTACATTTCACTCGTTTAGAATATCTTTTTATTTATTTTAAAATTTGTATAAATACATATACTATGTAATTAAGATAAATACAATGAGAAAGTTTCCCAAATATTGTTCTTGATTTTCTACAAAGCAAAATATAGATAATTCAGAATTTAGGTAAGGATGAAATAATAAAAAATATGATCCACATAATCTTGGAAGAAGAGTACGTACATGTTAAGAGTATGCAAGGAGGTTACTTATGCTTACAATATTAGAAACAGGTAAAGTAGAGATATCCAAATACCAAAGCATTATTCGCTTAGCATTTACGTTACATACTGTTTGATAATTTTTTTGTACCAATACTTGTTATGCTAATATATTTTTATTTTGAATAACCAATACTAATTATTAAATTAAAGATATTTATAATTATTGGATAAATAATTTAATTAATTATTAAGCAATTAGTAGAGAAAAAAACCTTGAGTTGATTGACTAACATAATTCTATCTCGCCAAAGCACGTGGGTGGGTTCCATTGTCTGTTCATTGAACTTCTTTAAACTTTGACTTCCTCAAAAAAATTTGACATAGCAACCACTTTAAATGATTTAATTCATAATATTACTTAATTATTTCTACCCAAACAGGTCATATGATTGTGTTTTCTTTATGCTTATTTTCATGTAAAATTAATTTATAATTTAATTACAATTTGGCCATTAAAAGGGTTCTAATAATGGTTCAACATGTGTATCAGCATGATTGTAGTGTAATGGAGAGACAGTTTCATCTTTAATCAAAGATTTCAGGTTCGAACCCTTTAGGTATGCAAAAAATCTTATTAAAAGCAACAATAACTCCAAATGGGCTTTATAATACTCAATGTAAATTTAATCAAGACTCCAATATGCACTCTAAACATTGATTGAAATTTAAAAAAAATTAATTGACATGGAAATCGTAATAACTCAGTTGGTTGGTTACCTGAACTCCCACCTTGTTGGTGAGGATTCAATTTCTTCACATTGTAATCCCTTCCCCGTAGGAGTGTCAAACGAGCGGGTTGGGTTGAAATTGAGAATGTTAAAATGAGTTGAAATTGAGAATGTTAAAATGGATTGAAATAGAAATTGGGTTGGGTTATGACCCGCCCAAACTTACTTTGGGCTTAAATTCGGGTTGGGTCATGACCCGCTCAATCACAATAATTCTAACATAATTTTTTTTTTTAAATCACAATTTGAATTTCAACTCAAAATATAACAATAAAAAGTTACAAATTGATAGATAAATGATAGAAAATATAAAATATATAGAAAACATACATTACATCAATGCAAGTAAAGAGTTTTAGAGTGGGTTGAAAATTGAACATTAAATTGGGCTCAATTGAAGATTTTTTTGATATGGGCTAAGACTTGAACGGGTTGAGATTAAATCCAATTAAAATTATCTTGAACTCAACCTATAAAATTTTGGACAGGTTGGGCGATTACCTATATTTGAGCTCATTTTGACATTCTTACCTCCCCATTTTCCCTTCCTCTGCCCCCAATTTAACAAAAAAAAAAAAATCTGACATCGGCATCGAAATTTTACCATCATCGTTTAATGCAAGTAGTTGAATGAAGTAACCAGGTCATGTACACCTATTAAACTGGAGGATAATTATGGTTCATTTCAGTTAGACCCTCCAATTTCTTACAGTTTTGTTCGACCCTCCAATTTCTTAAAATTCATTCATACTTTCTCTAATCTTAGTAATTACAAAACTACTTCTATATTTGTCTGTTTATCATTGGCACAAGTAATAACTTTCATTTAATGAAAAATTCTTAAGCATAGTTGTTAAACTCTATAAAACTGTTTTCGATAATTATATTATAATTCTTTATATTTATACAAGAAAGGAAGTGATCATATAAAAAGGATTATATGTTTCCCTAATCATTAATTACAACTATAAGTAAGCCTTTGAAACAAGTGCAAATAAAAATATTATGTTTAATAAATCCTATATCAATATCCCTTAGAAATAATATAGAGAACATATTAATTTGAGACAGGAAAATAAAGTTTTATAATTTCAATGATGACCCCAATCATACTTACACGTAAATAAAGTAGTGATTATATACACCGGTAGTAATCGGTATGAAATATTTATTCCTCTCATTTTAATTTATGTGATAAAATTTAACTTTGACACAGTTTTTTTTTAAGAAATTTTTTTTTATAAACTTTTGATTTAAAATAAATTATAAATATTTATATAATTTTAAATTATTTCATTAAATATAAAATGAGCATTTAAAGTTAAATTAGTGTACTAAATATAAAAACATGTCTTTTTTTAAGACTGATCAAAATGAAAAATCAATCATATAAAGTGGAAACGAAGAAAATAGCTTTTAGAACAAAACGATTATTTTTAGAACTTGTGGGTACCTTGGTAAATAGTCAAATATGAAACACCTGGTAATAAAATAAATAGCTAAGAATTAAAAATAACACCATTAACTTTGTCTTGAAGCTTTGATTAATTGATTGTCCTTAACACACTAATATGAAGTACAAGTATATAAAATCAACTAACATCAATTCCTACTGGCACATTCTTCAAAAATTTCTTTTCTATTTGACAAAGGCCATGGCATGTCAAATTGAATTCATAGCCACGGTCACAACTATGGTTGCCGTCTTTTTAATTTGCGGTATTAAATTCTGGTGGTTCCGTCGTGACGACCACCGCCTACCTCCGCCATTCACGGTCGTTGACAATTGTGACGCGCATAACTGTACCGTGTGCCTCTACGACATGAAATTGGGGGAGAAATGTCGAAAACTGCAAAAATGCGGCCATGTTTTTCACGTTAACTGTGTGGATATTTGGCTACTATATCACTGGACGTGCCCACTTTGCAGAAGGAAAGTCTCCGATCATCTTCCACAGCGACAAAGTGAAACTGGGGTATTATCTTATATAATTTCCCGTTCTGAGGATTTTCTGTCCAAAATTTGCAATCCCCTTAATGAAGAGCTCGTGAGGATGTTGTTCGAAGACGCATTTACAAATCCATGATGATTAGTACTTCTTTTTTGTAACTCTGTTGCCTTTTTAAAAAAAAAAAATTGATTATAATACATTGGGGATCTGGAACGGGAAATCGAAAGGAGACGACAAGGATTAAAAGTGTATTATTGTGTTGCAATTTTTCCTTAAGAATAATACCTTTAAAAATCAATAAATCATTTGCCAGAAAAAAGAAAAGAAAATGAAACTCAAGCTATATATAGTTGTAAAGTTTTTCATACAGAATTGGTGGGACTTTAAAAACATAAATTATGTTCTATGTCAATCCTAAAAAATATTTATAGATTTAAATTTTTTATTTATATCTATATCATTTTATTAATGCATGTAGTTTGTCTCTTTCCTCATTGATTCTCTTTTTGGGATTAGCTGTAATGTGACCTTCATTTTTGGCTTAAGATTTCTTTGGTCAAAGATTTAGTAGACATATAATGTCAAAGATTTGGTAAACCATAAATGTCAAAGATTTGATAGCTACATTACATGATGTATTCACATTACAAATGTTGAATTTTTTCTACCTTCCAAAGACATCATCCATGACATCAACAAACTATTTTTTTTCTATAAATAGGGAAGTTAGTCATTAGTTGAAAGACACCTTGAACCTTTAGAAAATCCTTATCATTGCTTTCTTTTTTTGTCTTTCCATTTAGATTATTTTGTAAGAGAGTTAGTGTTGGGAAACACTTGTGTAAACTCTTTTCTTTGGAGTGATCTTGTGCGGTTATTCTCTTGGGGTCTTTAGGATTAATTAGAGTTTTATCTTTAATTTTGTACTCTCTTTTGTACTCTTGTTGATATAGTAAAATTCTCCTCTCCGCTTGTGGACATAGGTCACATTGACCGAACCACGTTAAATCTGTGGGTTCTTTATTTGCTTTATTTTTGTCATTATCAACTCACTATTATATTTGTTATTGTCATCATAATATTATTTAGCTAAATTTCACTTTTCCTGAGTTCCGATCCTAACATTAGCTCATAAATTCCATGTATTAAATATTTTTGAAATAATTAGATTCTTAAAATAGAAAAATGAAGAGAAAATAGAAGAAGTGGAGAGAAAATAAGAGTAGTTCAAATCTTTGTGTAGTAATTTTTTTCTGTTACATTTTTTACCAAAAAAAATTATTTGTTATTTTTTAGTTTTTTCCTACTTTAAATAGTTAGATTAAAACTTCTAACTTTAAATATATATTTTTAGTATCATTTAAAAAATATCAAGTAGATGTGTGTGGATAATATTACAGTTAGATATTTTGAAGTTAATTGTCTTTACATAAATATTTTTGAATAATTAAAATTTTAAATTAGAGAACTGAAGAGATATAAATACCAAATATTACTTACTAAAACTCAACATATAAATACCAAATATTAACAAATAAATACAAAAACCATCAAACTTTGAAATCAACATTTCACCAAACAACCATTAACTATTTTTTGGTTTTTACGAATACCAAATACAATCAACAAACTTACCGTCATTTTTTTTAACAATTATGAATAATATTAAATAATATTAACACACAAAAAAAATCAAATACGAGGTAAGACCAAATTAACATCAAATAATACCCAACCAAACAACTTAAATAAATAACCAACCAAATAAATCACACCAAACAAACCACTAAAAAATTAACCAACAATACCATCGTCAATCCACAAAAAAAAACAATACTAACGATTTTCGTCCGGTATAAATAAAACTCAAAACAAAATACTTATTGTTGATTAATATTATTTTTTAGAAAGAATTTTTTTTAATTAATTTTTCGTCAATTATTTTTATTTTTTCCTTTTTTTGTGTTTTCCAATGTATGAGAGAGATAAAACTCATTAATCAAGTAAATTTTTTAATTAATGTCTTTTTTTGTGTGCTCCACTTTTTTCTTTTTTTTGACCTTTCCTATGCATTCTTATTTGTTCCTTGTTTTTCTCTTCTTCTTTTTTGTCGTGTTTTTGTTCCCTTTATTTCTCATTTTTTTCTCTTTTTTTTTGGTCTTTCCTCATGCATGCTTATTTATTCCCTTTTTTTCTTTTTCTTTTTCTCTTTTGACTTTTTCCCATGCATGTATACTTTTGTTAAAAAACTATTGATATTTGATTGTAAATAAGTTTTGTTGACACATTCATGTAATATAGGAGCTTAAAATGTATAGTGATGTTTTTTTTTCTATTCTTAAATACAACAAGTGGTGGGGCTAAAAGAGTCCTTATGTTGTTCATGTATCAAAGTAGATAGGGCAATTTACACCAAGAGACACGTTACTTAAAATAATTACAAAAAATAGCCGTAGTATAGACGTGTATAATCGGTGTATTTTTGTGTATCATAATATATACATTTAGTGTATAGCTCATGTATAAGTAATATACATTGTATAGTAGTGTATATTCTATAGTCATGTATCGTTTCGCTGATTTGGAGTTATTTTTTATGTAAAAATAAAATATGAGCTACCTTTTTTGTAAACTTTTTACTAATTTGTGTATATATATATATATATATGTAATTTTCCCAAGTAGATATACATTGTAGCTTGAGTTGGAATACATTTATATTACTTTTAAAAAGAAGTTGAATTTTTTAAATACTCATTTACATAAATAATATATTATTTAACCTAAAATACGAATTTTAACATAATTTTAACTCTTACCAAGTATAATTATACTTTTGTTACAAAAAATAACAAAGAGGAGAATGAGAAGGAGAAGGAGAAAGAGAAAGAGAACAATTCTCTTCCATTTCCCTTTCTTACCCTTTGTCTTTCTCTCTCTCTCTTTCTTTTAAAAATATTAATTAATTATTTTAATTTAAAATTTAATTTTAGATTGAATATTACGCAAA